>CAUYQV010085132.1:0-47412 GCA_963574575.1 Galagoides demidoff | reverse complement strand
TAGCTGGGACCACAGGCACCTGCCACAATGCCTGGCCATTTTTTGGTTGCAGCCGTCATTGTTGGTTGGCGGGCCCGGGCTTGGGATACGAACCCGCCACCTTAGGTGTACGTGGCTGGCGCCTTAGCCGATTGAGCCACAGGCACTGAGCCAGTCTTTTTTTTTTTTTTTTTTTTTTTGAGACAGAGTTTCACTATGTCACTCTAGGTAGAGTGCTGTGGCATCACAGCTCAGAGCAACCTCAAACTCTTGGGCTGAAGCAATTCTTTTGCCTCAGCCTCCCAATAGCTGGGACCATAGGCACCTGCCACAATGCCCAGCTATTTTTGTTGTTGTTGCAGTTGTCATTGTTGTTTAGCAGGCCCAGGCCAGGTTTAAACCCTCCACCCTTGGTGCATGAGGCCGGTGCAGTAACCACTGTGCTGTGGGCGCCAAGTCCTATCTGCCATTTCTTTGGAGGAGATTAAGTTTTTAAGATATTGAATTTAAAGGTCCCGTTCTCAAGCCATATAGACCTGGTATCCAATTTGTATTGAGGCCAAGCTGTGTTGTAATAAAATATGAGATGTTTTGGCTGAATCTCCCCTTTGAGGACTAGATTTTTATAGTATGAAAGGAGGCACCTCCAAGGTGTTTCTGCTGAGGGAATGAAAGGGCCCATTCCCATGTCTCAGAGGTTTTTCCCTGCATGGAAAACAGGGTGACCCTGTTTTCAGATTATCAGAGGGAAAGAGATTCTCTGAGCAGCTGGGCATTCCCTACTTTTCTCAGACACTCGTGGTCCCCTGGGGACTAGAAGCTTGAACCAGGCCCAGTGTTGGGATGAAACGAAAGCAAAAATCCTGGTTAATGGAGAGTAGAGCAAAGGGGATGTGAGAGAGAACATAGAGGCACAGAGTGGGCTGATGGAAGGTCTGTGTGAAGGCGTTTAGGAACCTTACTTACCCTCAAATAGCACTTGGGATGAAATTCTCTAAACATCTACAACAGGCGAGTCAGCGGAGTTGGGTCTGGGCAACACTGGGATCAGGTTATGAGCAACTAGGGTGGCTGGGCCAGGCTGCCAGCCAACCACCAGTCCTCAGTTTTGTCATCAAATGAAAGGGGTTCAGCAGGATACCCAGAGAAAAAACAGAGAGAGGTTCAGGTCAAGTTTCATGAAAGTTTTAACTTGCCTAGGCAAGGATGGTGGTTGCAGTGAGAGTGGCTGAAGGCTTGTTTTTATGCTGGGCATAGGGGGAGGAAGATTCTACAGGTTGCTAGAAGGCTTTGGTGGGCTAGGCTCTTTCTTTTTTTTTTTTGCGGCAGAGTCTCAATTTGTTGTCTCCAGTAGAGTGTCATGGCATCATAGCTCACAACAACCTTAGAGTCCTGGCTCAAGCGATTCTCTTGCCTCAGCCTCCCTAGTAGCTGGACTACAGGTGCCCCCCACAACACCTGGCTATTTTTAGAGATGGGATCTTGCTCTAGCTCAGGCTGGTGTCAAGCTCGTAAACTCAGGCAATTCGTCCAGTACAGTGAGATGCCTGCCTGTGTGCAGCTACACACAACCCACTATGGATCAACCAATCATTCTCTTATTGCTTTCAGAATCAGGCTTAATGCTGGGCTCATGGGGACTTTCCAGTGCCTTCCTCCCCTGGCCCTCTGCCTTCAGGGTGCGCAAGTTAAACAAGTACACACTTCCGCCACCAGGCACCACACCCCATCCTTTTCCTGGAGCTTCATCCCCTACAAGGTGATGAAGGGTGGGGAGGAGAGTAGAAGGGAAGAACTCTAGGTCAGTGGAGTACCTTGTGAAGTGAATAAACTGGAAGTTGACCCTATTATTATCTTTGAACCACAGGAAATGGTAGCCTGGGAAGAAAGACTCCAAAAGCCATTGAGTTGGGGTGAGGCTCGCTCTCTTTTACTTAAAACTCCTCAGGGCTCTGGCTTAGTTCCAGGATAAGGCAGGAAAAGGGTTTCGCAGAAATCACCCATGCTTTTACTCTGCGGATTCATCTCTTGCCACCTTTGCCTACTGCAAACAGAGCATTGACTTGATGGGGCAAATGGGGCTCCTGGCCTGGGCCACGTACTTCACAGGCCTTGAGTTGCTCTCTCTCTCAAACATACACACACACACACATTTATTTGTTTATTTATTCTTTTCTTTTTCTTTTTTGAGACCGAATCTCAAGCTGTCACCCTGGGTTGAGTGCTGTGGCATCATAGCTCACAGCAACCTTCAACTCTTGGGCTCAAGTGAAACTCCTGCCTCAGTTTTTCTATTTTTAGTGGAGATGAGGTATGGGGTTCTCCCTTTTGTTCAGGCTGGTCTCCACTCAAACTTGTGAGCTCAAGCTATCCACCCACCTCAGTGTCCCAGTGTGCTAGGATTACAGGAGTGAGCCATTATGCCCAGCCCAACCCCACTTGTTGTTTTTTGTTTGTTTGTTTGTTTTTGAGACAGAGTCTCACTTTGTCACCCTCAGTAGAGTGCCTTGGAGTCATATCTCACAGCAACCTTAAACTCCCAGGCTTAAGTGATTCTCTTGCCTCAACCTCCCAAGTAGCTGGAACTACAGGCACCTGCCACAACGCCCAGCTATTTTCAGAGCAGAGGTCTCACTCTTGTTCAGGCTGGTCTCAAACCTGTGAGCTCAGGCAATCCACCCACCTTGGCATAAGCCATTGCACCTGGCCCAACCCCACTTTTAAACATCCACTCGTGGGCGGCGCCTATGGCTCAGTGGGTAGGGTGCTGGTCCCATATACCAAGAGTGGTGGGTTTAGACCCGGCCCTGGCCAAACTGCAAAACAAAAAAATAGCCGGGTATTGTGGTGGACACCTGTAGTCCCAGCTACTCGGGAGACTGAGGCAAGAGAATTGCCTAAGCCCAAGAATTGGAGGTTGCTGTGAGCTGTGACTCCACAGAACTCTACCGAGGGCCGTAAAATGAGACTCTGTCTCCAAAAAAATAAAAATAATAAAAATAAACATCTACTTGTGTGCTCTTAGGAGTGGGGGGGGGTCACTGTGGCTACTCATGGATAGCACAGTTCCTCTCTGCACTGGGCACTCACAGAGGTCAGTGGGCTTGACCCCATGCCCAATTCCAGTGATGGGCCTAGGTGGATCCAAGCCAGTCAGGGGACCTCCCTCTACCCCCACCTCCCAAACTTACTTCCCAACAGGCACCAACAAGGCACAGTACTAGCCTGGCCAAAGTGCTTGGCTCAGGGGAGGGTCTGTGGTCAGTCTGAGGATGGACGTGCTAGACAGCACAGGAAACACCCCTCTCTTTTGCTCTGGATTGTTGGAGTGCAGATGTGACCCTGGAAATAAGATAGTGGTTTTGCTTTCCTAAGAGGAGCCAGCCTGAGAACATTGTCACCTGACACCACTATTGCTCCTAAGATAACTGGAGATAGCCCAACTAAAGCCCACTCACCTGCCATTTGGTCTTTCCTGATACTCTATCCCAGGGGTCAGAAAACCATAGCCTCAGGGCCACATCTGGCCCACTACTTATATTTTTCTACAGTGAGTGTGTCACGGTGAATTTCATGAATGTAAAAGACAAAAGACAAAATAGAACATGCTATGATTCCACTTATATAAAATGCAAAAATGATCTATGGGCTCGGCACCAGTAGCACAGTGGTTACTGCACCAGCCACATACAGTGAGGGTGGTGGGTTTGAACCCAGCCCAGGCCAGTAATCCTTATTTAATGTTTACATTTTTTTTTTTTTTTTGAGATACAGCTTCAAGCTGTCCCCCTGCGTAGAGTGCTATGGCATCACAGCTCACAGCAACCTCCAACTCCTGGGCTCAAGTGAGTCTCCTGCCTCAACCTCCCAAGTAGTTGGGGCCACAGGCGCCTACTACAATGCCCAGCTATTTTTAGGTTGCAGGCGTCATTGTCGTTGGCGGGTTCGGGCTGGATTCAAACCCGCCACCTTAGGTGTATGTGGCTGGCACCTTAGCTACTTGAGCCACAGGCGCTGAGTTAATCTTTACATTTTTTATTAAAAAAATGATCTATGGTGTTAGAGATCAGGATAGAGGTTGTTACCTTTGAGTAGATAGCATCTGGGATAGAACACATGTAATGTTTTAGGTGGTGATTATGTGGGTAGTTAACTCATTAATGGTATTTCTAGATATCTGGTGTTTTTGAGGCTTGTTATAAATGGTATCTTTATATACTTTTTTTTTTTTTTTGCAGTTTTTGGCTGGGGCTGGGTTTGAACCTGCCACCTCAGGCATATGGAGCTGGCGCCCTATTCCTTTGAGCCACAGGCGCCGCCCTACTTTTTTTGTTTGTTTTTGAGACAGACCCTCAAGCTATCCCCCTGGGTAGAGTGATATGGCATCACAGCTCACAGCAACCTACAACAGCTCACAGCAACCTCCAACTCCTGGGCTCAAGCGAGTCTCCTGCCTCAGCCTCCCAAGTAGCTGGGACCACAGGGGCCTGCCACAACATCTGGCTATTTTTTTGGTTGCAGCTGTCATTGTTGTTTTGGCGGGCCAGGCTGGATTCGAACCCACCACCTTACGTGTATGTGGCTGGCGCCTTAGCCACTTGAGCCACAGGCACCAAGCCTACTTTTTTTTTTTTTTTTGAGACAGTTTCACTACGTCACCCTCAGTAGAGTGCCCTGGCGTCACAACTCATAGCAACTTCAAACTCTTTGGCTTAAGAGATTCTTTTGCTTCAGCCTCCCAAGTAGCTGGGACTACAGGTGCCCCCACAACACCCAGCTATTTTTTTTTTTTTTTGCAGTTGTCATTGTAGTTTAGCTGGCCTGGCCGGTTTGGAACCCACAAACTTTGTTGTATGTGGCTGGTGCCATTAACCACTGTGCTACCAGCACTGAGCCTGTTTATATACATTTTTTTTTTGAGACAGAGCCTCAAGCTTTCCCCCTGGGTAGAGTGCTGTGGCATCACAGCTCACAGCAACCTCCAACTCCTGGGCTCAGGCGAGTCTCCTGACTCAGCCTCCCAAGTAGCTGGGACCACAGGCACCACCACAACCCCTGGCTATTTTTTGGTTGCAGCCATGATTGTTGTTTGGTGGGCCCAGGCTGGATTTGAACCCGCCACCTTAGGTGTATGTGGCTGGCGCCTTAGGCACTTGAGCCACAGGCGCAGAGCCTGTTTATATACATTTTATGGAAATAATGGGCTGGGTGTGGTGCCTCACGCCTATAATCCCAGCACTAGGGAGGCCAAGGTGAATGGATTGCCTGAGCTCACAGGTTTGAGACCAGCCTAAGCCAGAGTGAGACTTCATCTCTTAAAAATAGCGGGGTGTTGTGGCAGGCACCTGTCATCCCAGCTACTTGGGAGGCTGAGGCAAGAGAATCGCTTATGCCCAAGAGTTTGAGGTTGCTGTAAGCTGTGATGTGACAGCACTCTACTGAGGGCTACAAAGCGAGACTCTGTCTCAAAAATAAAATAAAATAGGCTAGGCAAATGTGGCTCAAGTGGCTAAGGCTCCAGCCACGTACCCCCAAGGTGGTGGGTTTGAATCCAGCCTGGGCCACCAAACAACAAATGATGGCTGCAACCAAAAAATTGCCAGGCATTGTGGCTGGTGCCTGTGGTCCCAGCTACTTGGGAGGCAGAGGCAGGAGACTCGCTTGAGCCCAGGAGTTGGAGGTTGCTGTGAGCTGTGATGCCACAGCACTCTACTCAGGGGGACAGCTTGAGGTTCCTGTCTCAAAAAATAAATTAATAAAATAAAATAAAATAGGCGGCGCCTGTGGCTCAATGGAGTAGAACGCCGACCCCATATGCCAGAGGTGGTTCAAACCCAGCCCTGACCAAAAACTGGAAAAAAAATAATAATAAAATAACAAAAATAAATAAAATAAAACTAAAAATAAATGAAATATACATAGCTATGAAGTACATTAATCTTTTTTTTTTTTTTTGAGACAGAGTCTTACTTTATCACCCTCGGTAGAGTGCTGTGGCCTTATAGCTCACACCTCCTGGGCTTAGGTGATTCTCTCGCCTCAGCCTCTTGAGTAGCTGGGGTGCCACAACGCCCAGCTATTTTCTCTTTTTCTGCAGTTTGGCCAGGGCTGGGTTTGAACCCACCACCCTCGGTATATGGGGCCAGTGCCCTGCTCACTGAGCCATAGGCACTGCCGAAGTGCATTAATCTTAAGAGTATACTTCAGGCTTGGCACCTGTGGCTCAATCAGCTAAGGCGCCAGCCACGTACACCTAAGGTGGCGGGTTCGAATCCCTAGCCCAGGCCCACCAAACAACAATGATGGCTGCCACCAAAAAATGGCCAGGCGTTGTGGTGGGCGCCTGTGGTCCCAGCTACTTGGGAGGCGGAGGCAGGAGACTCGCTTGAGCCCAGGAGTTGGAGGTTGCTGGGAGCTGTGATGCCATGGAACTCTACCCAGGGGGATAGCTTGAGGCTCCGTCTCAAAAAAAAAAAAAAAAAGAAAGGAAAAAAGGAAAAGCAATGCCAGATGAAGGCCAAAGATGTGGCTCAACTGAACAATTTTCCCTTAGCTGAACTGGAGATCAAATCTAAGGCAATGCCACACACAAAAAAAAAGAGATTTAAAAAAACCACAGCAACATCCAACTTATGTACAACTTGCACTTACAAATGGAGACTGTTACACTAAGTCTCTCAGTTTCAAACATCTGCTTGACACTCAACTTGCACTTAAGAACAGAGGCTATTACAGATAATGGATTCATGTACCCGTTCCAACTTACATAGAAATTCAGCTTAAGAACAAACCTACAGTACCTATCTTACTCATAACCCAGAGACTGCCGATAATACAACAAAAGGTTAGAAGGCTACTGCTAATCTTTAATATGAATAAATATTAATTAATGAAGATGAATAAATGTTACATTTAAAATCAGGATGAGGCGACAGTTTCTAAAACAGACTAGGCACAGAAAAAGGCATCAGAAAAAGATATGACCACTATTGGAAAGGAGTAGTAGCATCTTATCAGGAATGAGCATTCAGAGGATCAGTGTCCATTTAGCGCTGTCACCACAGACATTATCCTAAAGTAAAAGTGAAACAAGCTTGAATGCACGTGCCAGTCGCTCTGTAGATTTTCATCATACAGGTTATTTTATAAAGCTAGAATCCAATATTTTGATCTTATTCCAAGTCCTACATTAAGAATCAATAATTCCAGCTTGGCGCCCATTGTTAAGTGGTTAGGGCGCCGGCCACACACACCAGCGCTGGCAGATTAGAACCTGGCCAGGGCCTGTTAAAACAACAATGACAACTACAACAACAACAACAAAAAATAGCTGGGCATTGTAGCTGGTACCTGTAGTCCCAGCTACTTGGGAGACAGAGGCAAGAGAATCACTTAAGCCCAAGAGTTTGAGATTGCTGTGAGCTGTGAGGCCATGACACTCTACCGTGGGCAATAGCTTGATACTCTGTCTTTCAAAAAAAAGTCAATAATTCCTTAAAAGATAGATATATTCTTCACACCTGTAATCCTAGTACTCTGAGAGGCCAACATGGGTGGATTGCTTAAGCTCAGGAGTTTGAGACCAGCCTGAGCAAGAAGGAGACCCCATCTCTTAAGAAAAGCCCAGCATGTGTGGCAGGCACCTTGGGAGGCTACTTAGGAGGCTGAGGATTGCTTGAGCCCAGTAGTTTGAGGTAGCTATGAACTATGATGCCATGGCACTCTACCAAGAGCAACAAAGTGAGACTCTGTCTTGGAAAAAGATCATATATATTTATGTATATTTCACGTATTCATGGCTACCAAGGTTATTCTTACAATGGTTGATCTGAACTGGAGACCTCATCCACAGCGTCCCCATGACCAGAGACCACCACTAACAGGTGGAGCACAGACATGGCTCCCACCTGGGAGCAGAGAACTACACTACAGCCTGTTCCAATAGTGGTACAAG
The DNA here is from genome assembly GCA_963574575.1 of Galagoides demidoff. Lineage (NCBI taxonomy): Eukaryota > Metazoa > Chordata > Mammalia > Primates > Galagidae > Galagoides > Galagoides demidoff. Next base: position 39,479 of record CAUYQV010085132.1, on the reverse strand, counting down.
AGCGCTACGGGAAAGGAGGAAGCATACAACATTCACAGTAATTTCAATTTGGCTTTCGACTTTAAGCCAAGCGAGTATTTTACACTGTTTAATCTCCTTTCTGTGTCTAGAACTGTGTTAAGAATTATGAAATTACAGACAGGGGAACACTCTGACATTGTTGGTGGGACTACAAACTAATACAGTCTCTTTGGAAAGAAGTACAAAGAATCCTAAGAACTCCAATTAGACCTCCCATTTGACTTCACAGTTCCACTACTAGGCATCTACTCTGAAGAAAAAAAATCATTTTATCATAAGGACATTTGGGCTACATTGTTTATCGCAGCTCAATTTACAATCGCCAAGACGTGGAAACAACCTAAATGCCCACCTACTCAGGAATGGATTAACAAATTATGGCACATGCACACCACGGAATACTATTCAGTCGTATAAAAGATGGTGACTTCACATCTTTTATATTAACCTAGATGGAGTTGAAACCCATTCTTCTTAGTAAAGTGTCACAAGAATAAAGAAGTAAATATCCAATGTATTCAGTGTAAATATGAAGCCAGTAGACAATCTAATCCATGCCCATATAGCAGAAAAACTCAATTCCATTCCAGATGGGGGAGGGGTAGTGAGGAAGGGGGAGAAGGGAGGGGCGTTGGGGTGCTGTCCCTGAATGGGCATGGTCTGGGAGTGTTTTGCACTCCTTTTGAGTGTGGGACATAACCACAAGAGGGACTCTTTCTAACAACATCAAGCTGACCTGGTTGTTTGCACCCTCACATTACCCTGAAATAAATTTATTTTTCAATTTAAAGAAAAAAGAATCATGAAATATAAAAGACTAAATGAAATGTCTTCACAAAGAAAGCTTAAAGTCTGGCATATATGGACAATATATAAACAAATACAGATGTCTATGCATGTAATAGCAACACTACGATTGACAAAGGACTAAATAAATATTCACTATGAATAGGAACATAAGTTAAGAAGGAACACACTGGGTTCAATGTATCGGGGAGAGCTTCATAGAGGAAGTGGAAGGTAACACAGGTCTTTAAGAATGAAAGATTGGTGAAGAGGATAGGAATCTTCCAAGAAAGGGGACTTCCCAAGAGCCACAAGTAGCTGGAGAAGGGAGCAAGGAACACATTTGGAGAAGAAGTAGGGCTCCTGCGGGTGCACAGATACCCCCGGGGGACACAGAAGGCTCGGTCACGGATGTCAGGGTTAATGTTCTGGTATTACAGGATCACTGGTCATTTTTGAAAGGGAGATTAAGATGCCAAAATCAGTGTCCACCATCTGGCAATGCTTTAAAGCAGGGGTCAGCAAACTGCAGCTCACATGGTTCAAATTAAGACTTCGCTGCAAATTTGCAGTATAAACATGGGCAAAATTTGTAACATCTCAGATCCTCAAGATGTTTATCTTTAAAATGGAAGTAATAGTTCTTACCATTCATTCAGTGACACCTCCATCCATACTTTCATTCAATCAACAGATATTTAATGAGTGCTTGCTGTAAGCCAGGCACAGGGCACAGAACCAGGAAAACCAGAGGCACCATTCTCGCCCTCACAGAGCTTCCAGGAGTGGAGGGTGACAATTCAGAATGAGAAACATATTATGATTAAGACCAAGGTGGGATGGAGAAAAGCTTATGGGGGAAGAGCAATGATGATGACCTAACCCAGACGTGGGGGTCAGGCGAGGTTAATGTAGGTGAACAGCGATCCAGTGATAAGTGTCACAGAAATAAAACAGCAACTGTTCAAGACAGATACCACAGGAATTTCAATTTAATAAAATACTTCCACCCCACCCACACCATCATCACACGTCCCTCATTTCTCAGGCATTTGAAAATTCCTCTGAGTGTCAGGGAGTGAAACTGATTTTTTTACAGTAAATGGGTCAACAAAAAGGGAACCTTGAATGTGGATGGCACAGGGTAACAGAAACCATGAGACCAGCAACAGAGGCCAGAGTTAAGAAAAACAAAATCTGACTGTTCCCCAGCATTCTGTCACAACCACAGGAGTCCTTCCCATTAGTTCGTGGTTTCTGTGATAAAGCCTTTAATGACAGAACGAGGAAATCATTTTTACATTTTTCTGGGGGCTGAACTGCTGCAAAAGAAGTGAGAGAGCAATTGCAGCTTTCAAAAGAGATCCTAATTGTAGCTTTTAAAACATTAGACTCCCTCTAAACACCCATCACCCCCACCCCCTACGAATTTCTAGGTCTTTTTTTTTTTTTTAAAGGTGCTGGGAGGATATTGCCAGGCAGACTTCATTTTCCTCCCTAAGGATTTAAAAAACATTTTTGTAAATGATTTGTTGCTAATGCTTCAAGGATCTGAACCTCACATCTTCAGAAGGACGATCTGATTTAGACCATAAACGATTAGAAAAGGAGTCCTGGACCATGCATGTAACGGACTCATAAGCTCGTATTTTCTTCCACATGAAGTGGGAATTTCCACTTTGATTTTGACTTTCTCCCAGAAGTCAGCGGGGGCAGGACTTGGAGCCGGCCCCCTCACAGGAGGTCTCCTAGGCAAATAGAAAGGAGGGGGGTCTGCTACAAAGGCCTGCTGCTTCCTACCTCCTGGGAGGGTGGGAGGGAGGAAAAGGTCCTGCTGGCAACTCTAGTTATAATTGCTTTTCTTTACATTTAGCTGACAAAGAGGAGGCGGGAGAAGGGGGGAGTAGGCCAGCAACTGCCCACGCAGACTATTACTTTAAACTCAATTATTGGAGAATCATTCCATTCCAGCCAGAAGCGGGATGAGGAGGAGGAGAAGTGAAAAGAAATAACAGAACATGGAATGAGACCAAAATTAAGCTCCATAAACATCATCAGTAGGGATCAACACTTGTCTAAAGAATGTCCTCCTGCTTCCTCCAGCAAAGAGGGAAAGCCAGACCCAGGGAAAAAAAGAACATTATTCTTGCCAAGCTACCCATGCCATGGGCGCTCACCTAAAAATCTGGATCACACAAAACCTTTAGCTGTGAAATCTGCAAGATACTTATACTGTCCTGTGTCATTTAACAACGGGGATGTGTCCAGAGAACACACTGTCAGGGGATGACATCGTTGGTGTGAACATCACAGTGTGTACTCACACAAACCCAGACGGTGCCACCCGCTACACACCTGCTGCTCCTCGGATACCCACCTGCACAGCCTGCTATACTGTACTGAATACCGTGGGCAACTGTAACACAACGGGATTTGTGTATCTAAACCTAGGAAAGGTACAGTACAAATAAAGTATAAAAGATTAAACAATGGTACCCCTTGCATAGGGTACTGTCATGGATAGAGCCTGCAGGACTTGGAAACTTCTGGGTGGGTGAGTGGGTGAGTGAGAAGGCCCAGGACATTCTTGTACACGACTGTAGACTCTATAAACTTTGTGGAGTTAGGCTACACCACATTTGTTTTTTAAAAACTTTCTTCAATCACCAATTACCCTTAGCTTAATGTGACTTCTTTACTCTATAAACTTTTAAATTTTTTTTAACTTTTGACACTTTTGTAACAAAATGTAATTTAAAACACACTTCGTATAGCTACACAAAAATACTTTCTTTAGATTCTTATTCTATAAGCTTTTTCTAGTCTTAATTTTTTTTATAATTTTTTGCTTTTTAAGGTTTTTAATTTAAAATGAAGAAACACCCAAACACACATATGAGCCAACATAGGATCATCAATATCACTGTCTTCCACCTTCAAACCTTGTCCCATAAGAAGGTGCTCAAGGGTAATTCCCAATATGGAGCTGTCACCTCCTATGATAACATACCTTCCTTCAGAATACCTTCTAAAGGACCTGCTGGAGGCTGTTTTATAACTAAGTTTTTTTTTTTTTAAATAAATAGGAGTACACTCTAAAATAATGATAAAAATAAACCAGTAATATGGTTGGTTGTTATCATTAGCAAGTATTATGTACTCCACATAATCACATGTGCTATACTTTTATATGAATGGTAGCACTTGGGATTTATTTGCACCAGCTCACCACAAACACATGAGAATGTGCTGTGCTATGACCTTATGGCAGGCGTCCTCAAACTTTTTAAACAGGGGGCCGGTTCACTGTCCCTCAAACCATTGGAGGGCCAGACTGCAGGCCCCAGGACGAGTCGGCTGCTAAGCAGGACAGGCAGTGGCGGCAAAAACATCCGGTGGGTCGGATAAATGTCCTAGGTGGGCTGCATGTGGCCCGCAGGCCGTAGATTGAGGACGGCTGCCTTATGGTATCACTAGGCTCTAGGCATTTCTCAGCTCCATTATATCTCATAGAACCACTGTCATCCATGGGGCCTGTCGTTGACCAAACCATCATTATACAGCACATGACTATATAACTATGTAAATATCTTTAACACTGATGAAGGAAAGATATACACTCTATAAAAAGAGACTGATCTACAATCCATATATGAAAATACTGACTGAATCAGTTCTTGCTATGATGTATATGACTTATATGTTTAGTTGTAAAAATTTAAACACATTATCACTTAACACTGAACCCACAGATACATGGGTTTAAGTTTTTATGATATAAGTGAGATTAGAATCAGATTAAGGGGTGCAGGGCTGGCAGTTACCTGGGGTCCTAATCTATAAAGGAATCTACAGTGAGGCTGAAAACTATCACTGGGAGTAAATCAGATGGAGAAAATCACAGGTGCCAGAACTCCCCTTAGGGAGAGGGTGGACAGTGGACAGGGGGAAGAAGGAAAAAGAGGACCAAGTGCTGGGAACGGTGACGAGTGTGACACACCCACACGTGAACACGCACTCGTACCTCCTGCATCCTCAGGTTAGAAAACGTCCTCCCGGTTCCCCAACTGCCAGCTAAGGAAAGTGGGTCCCCTTGAGGATGAAGCACAGGACTGCTGTTTTGCTGAGCAGGCCATCAGCAGCAACAGCCACCAGCACCTTTCCTTTCTCATCCCCTCCCTGGCAGAAAGCAGCCTGGCCCTGGACGGTGCTTGGAGAAACATTTAAAGAATAATGGGCGTGGAAGGACGCCAGGCCGGGGCTCTCCAGGATGAGCCAGCCTGGCCGACGCCCCTGAATGTAAGCAGCGTTTCAACCACAGTTCGAAAACCTTTCCTTGGTATGTGGGATCTATTCCTCCCTCCTTTTTGTCCTTGTTCCTCTCAAATTAAAATTCACATTTGTATACCCTGTAAAGGCAATCAAAATAGGTTATTAAAGTTATTTGTAAAAGGGGTTAACCAACAGATTTTATCCTATCGAGGACTATTGATTAGTTAAAAGGGAGCTTGGCAACCCGAATAAAGATTTCACTGGTAAAACGTGTGTGGAGATCTTCTACCTGTCTCTATAAGAGCGATAAGTGGCTTCAAATATCTTCCTGCTCCTCCCCACCCCTTACCTACCTCTAAGTGAACCTTCCTTATAAACACCCCTCATCTGCCACTTAATCTGTTCTGGGTCAGTTCCTTGCATGAGGTGAACTATTCCAGGGCCTGAGGCTTGGTTCTGGGTTGGTATGGCTCACCCAGCACCTTCCCCCTTTCAGTATTCCAAGATTCATTCATCGATCTAAGATGTAGAAACAGCCCTAATTCCCTATGCCGGCACCACAACCAAAGCAAACTCCGTCCGTTGTCTGAATGGGCACCTTGCTTTTGTAGCAAATACTGAGTGATCTGAAAACTGAATGAAAAGTGAACTGAAGTCAGCAGTGTCCAGGAGGAATGGAATGAAAGCTGTTCCCCCTGTAAAGGAGCAGGGGCGGAGGAAGGAAGACAAAGAGGAAGGGAGAAAACCCAGTTGAAACTTGGCGTTTACTTGAAGAGGAGCCAGCAGAATGTCGAGCATGGACAGTTTCACAGCATAGAGGGAAGGCATCGATCAGAAGGCTTCCTTGGAGCTATTCAATTTCTGTGGTGGCAGCCTCAGCTGGGAAGGCAGGGCGCAAAAGCCGCGTTCAGGGTTCTGAGGACCAAGAGGTGGTGTCTGGAAACTTACAGGGATGGAACGGCTCAGGAATCTCGCTGAAGAAGAAGAAAGCCCGGTGTAGGAGGGTCTGGGGATGCTGGTGTGCTCCTCGGTCTTGGCGCTGTGGAGGCCTGGGCTGCTGTTCACGTTGGCCCCGCCGCCGCCGCCGCTGCTGCACTGGTTGTTGTTGACTTCAGGGTAATTTCTGGTGGTCTGCTGGGAGCTGCCATTCAAGAGGTTGGTGAAAGAGTTGGCTGCGAAACCTGCCTTCGAGGGCGAGGAGGTCTTTCTGTTCTCTGGATCATCTGTTGCAGCGTTCAAGTTCCCTAGAGAACTGGCTAGCCTGGAGTTTATGGAAAAGCTGAGTGGAAAGCACAGGTGAGGAGGGGGAAAAAACACAAACAACAATGTATACTCACACAGAGCTCCCATTTCCAAACGCACGTGCACAACATGAGGGGAATGTGATGAGGACAGTTCTGATCCAAGCAAATGACAACAGAAAGGCTTTTTGATCACCACCGGTGATACTATAACGCGTGGCCTTTAGTTATACATATCAAGTTCAAAAGCAGTTAATTAGGATCCGAGAACTTTGCTAAAACAATTTGCCTAGAGATCTTGAGATAGAACATCTGGAGGTTCTATTTGCCCCAAGGCAGGATGGAAATGAATGAGGTTATATAAGGGGGAGAGTTAAAAGCAGACTTAAGTGCAAGACTTAACTGATACATACTCACACAACTGCATCAAACATCCCCGCCCATTTAGTTAGGTCTCGCCTGCCTATACGCACCAGGTAGGAAACGACAACACCACGTGTTGTGTGTAAGCGGGTTTAAATTCCATGCTCTGGATCACGTTATGAAAGCTGGAGTCACTAGAATAGGATGCTGTATACCCTTCCCTCCACAAAGCCAAACAGAAACCGAAGCTCCAGAAGATACAGACCAGAGTCTGGTGTGTTTTCTCCCCTCCCCCGTTGTCCATTCCTCTGACAAAACTACAGCCCAACGCGTGGCCTAGCCTGTTGTAAACTTCCTTTACCTAAGTCAGGATCTTGGAAAAAGGAGAGAAAAATTACCTTCTTATGCTGGGCCCTGAAGACAAAGAAACTCTGTTTATCCTCTTGGCAGTGGCTGAAGGGGACAAACCCACTTTTGATGTCTTCAAAATAGGCACAGATCCTTGCGGGGAAGAACTTAATCTTTGGGGAGAAAAATGGGCAAAGTGTCACATGAAGGCAGTGTTATCTTAAATATTCAGCAAATCAGTAAGTCAGACCTGACAGGTCCTGACAAAGGGGACAAAACCAACAGTCAACACTTGCTAACTCTGCCAGGTGTTGTTCTGAGAACCTTAGAGAAGGCAACCCAGTTCGTGCTCACGACACCCCCAGGAGGCAGCTGACACTGCTGTCCGCACTTCACAGGTGAGGAAACCCGAGCTCCAAGGAAACGTGCCTCATCCAAAGTCCCTCGGGAACAAGTGGCAGCTGGGACTCAAATGCAGGATTCAAAGTCCCGCCCTTAACCGTGACTCTGTCTTCTGGGTCACTTCCCTTTTCACAGCACTGGTGTCCATTCTTCAGCATGCCCCGTGATTCCACGTCTTTCTATTGCAAACTCATCCTCTCTACCTGCAGCTGCCTTCGGGGAGACCATCATGACCCTTCATCCTTTACCACCAGTAGCATCCTTTAATCTTACTCCTTAATGATTTGGGTCAAACACTTCCACTGTCCCCAAGCCCCATTGTTGCATCCTGGTGCCACTCCAGGAACATCTAATCATGTCGCATTACTGTTAAATCATTTATCTTTTAAAAATTAAAATCATGTAATCTTTTCTCGGTACCCATAACGCCTATATAGGTTTATAAAACCTTCCCCAAATCTGACGCTTGCCTCTCTGTGCAGCCCTTCTATCCACACTTTCCCAGCAGACATCCCCACTCCAGCTATACGCAGGATGCTGTGAGTTCCCTGAATGGACCGCGTCCCCGCCCTTTCCAGTTTGCCTAAGCTGCTTTTCCTGCCAGGGTATAGCCTTTTCTTCCCTCCCTCTGCCCCTTACTTCCCACCTCTACCTGACCCATTCTTGTCACTGGTCTAATAGGCTATGACCCCATCGGGCAAAGCTCGCCTGAATTTCTGAACAGGGTAAGCACCCTATTTCATCATATTTTCTCACAGTAAACCATGGCTCTTATACCATATTTCATTGCCTGATATTTGTCTATTTTTCTCACTTGACATAGTTCCTTGAGGGCAAAGATTTCTCTCTTGTTTCCACTTCTAGCAGTTAGCACAATGCTGGACTCAAGGCAGGTGCCCAGTAAACATTTCTCGGGGGGACAAAAAGGGAAAATTGAGTCATCTCTGGATAGCCAGGGCCCAGTTACTGTTTGAATACCGAATCTGCTTTATCCTGGGCAAATCGTGTCACGAAACTGGACTCTGTTTTCCCATCTGCTAGATTAAAGCTCATTTACTGGTAGGCTCTCTCCCTCACCATCCACCCTCCAAACAACTGCTGAAGTGCATGTTCTGCCCCACAAAAGCACGTGTGCTCACAAAAATGGGGAAAGTTGTGTAAGTGGCTTGAGCTGGCAGAGAAGCTTGGGCGCTCTCAGAACTGACCCAACTTAACAATCTTAAACCTCAGGATGAATAAGAACCAGAAGGTGAAGGGCGAGTCAGCCTCTTCCCCTACTTCACCAACAGTCTTGGCCAAACCTTGCCACGCTCACCACGGACCCCATGCTGCGTCCAGGTACCATTCCAGGAATATTCAGGGGATATTTTTTTTTCAGAGAGAAAAAAACCTAATGTTACCTCCTCAAACAGAAGACAGGGAAGGAAAAAAAACTGGAAAATAAAGAAGGGGAACAAATATATACAAAAATAGGGTAAAAGAGGACTAACAGAAATAAAAAAACAAAAATCACAAGAAACTGTGGTATATGTACACCATGGAATACTATGCAGCCATTAAGAAGGATGGAGACTTTACGTCCTTCATGTTCACATGGATGGAGCTGGAGAATGTTCTTCTGAGCAAAGTATCACAAGAATGGAGGAAAAAGTATCCAACATACACACCCCTATTATGAAACTAATTTATACCTTTTATATGAAAGCTATAACCAAATAGCCTAAGAATGTGGGGAGGGGAGGGAGAAGGGAGGGGGGAATGGGTGGAGGGAGGGGGATTGGAGGGACCATTTTTGAGGTTTATCTTACAGGGGTACAAGTGAAACTGTCTAAGAGTAGAATCAGAACGTTTTAAAACAATAACTGAGAAAATGACATGAAAGCTGCGTTGATCAGTTTGATGGAAGTATTTTGGATTGCATGTGAAAACCGCACACTGTACCCCAGAAGTGCATTAATGTACATAGTTACCATTCAATTAAAAAAAAAAAAGAATGTTAAGATCACAGCCTTCAGAAATTCAAAAGACCCCATACACCTTCCTTAGGGACAAAAAGGATCCAGATCTTAGACATGCAAATTTCTGTTTACCTTGCCATACTGGATAATTTTTATTCCTCCCAAATATGCAACCCTGGCCCAAGAACAGACTAGAAGTGTTCTCCTTACAGTAAAGAAAAAACATCAATAACACAAACAATCTGAAAAAAATGCAAGGTAATTTCTTTTTTTTTTTTCTTTTTTGTTTCTCTTTATTTATTTGCGCTTTCCCCCATTTATTTCTAAATTTAACAGGGGTACACAAGCTTTGCTTACATAGTTTACTTTGTACAGATTGAGTCAAAATTTTAAGGGTGCCCCTTACCCAGGTAGTTGCATTGTGCCAGTTAGATGTAAATTCAGTCATCCCCTCTCCCCCTGCCCCATCTGCTATGTTGTCCTTGAGTTTTACTTCCATGTGTGCACACAGAGTTGATGAATTAGCTCCAATTTAGTATCAAGTGCACGTGGTGTTTGATTTTCTATACCTGTGATACTTCACTGAGAGTTGCGGTTCTCAACCTGTGGGTAGCAACCCCCAGGAACTGTGTTTAAGGGTTACAGCATTAGGAAGGTTGAGAACCACTAACTGAAAGGAATGGTCTCCAATTCCACTCAGGTTGTTACAAAAGATACTAGATCACCATTTTCTTTACACTGTCTGAATAGTTCTCAATGGTATATGTATGCATAGTACTGCATGTTATTAATCCATTCATGTATTGGGGGGCACCTGGGAGGTTTCCACATCTTCGCAGTTGTGAATGTGCTGCTATAAACATTCCGGTGCATCTATCTTTTTTGATAAAATGACTGTTCCTTTGGGTAATGCAAGGTAATTTCTAAATGGGTCACCCTGCTGCAGAGAGGAGTATCTAATGTTAATTTCTAAACAGGTCATGCTGCTACTGAGATAAAGGGTGTGTGATATGATGAAATCTGGGGCAGGTAACAGAAGCTAAGTTGCAGGGATAGAGGTTAGGCATCTGGAGACAATTCATGCTGGATAAAGAAGTCTGGAGGAAGACCTGGCCTCAGCAGTAGGCTAAAGAGATGGAGGAGATTCTGAGTTCCCCCTTATCAAGGGGGAATAGGCTCCACCCCTGCTCCCCGGGGTCTTCAAACCTTGGATAGTATCAATCCAGATTGCTGCCAGTGGGAACATGTTCCTGGTCATGTCTTCCATCCACAAATTCCATGCCTTTCCTGTGGTATCTAAGCCCTTCTCACACATGGTGGCCAAATCTTTCACAGCTTGAGGGATGACAGCAAAATACCATGATTTCTTTTTCCTTCTTTACAATGACATACTTACCATAGATCTTCGCAACCTCAGCATATGATTTTTTTTATTTTCCTTCTTAAGTCAAGAACCTTTGTATTTTCACTTCAAGAAAGCACGTGATGGATTTTTTTGGCTCCTCTGTATCACCAGCCTCACAACTCTTGTGCTTTGGAGCCACAAGAAGTAACATAAGGGTTGCTTGAACATAAGCACAGTGCACCTGTGACCATCCACCTGGTAACTAGGAGGGCATCTAGGTAACTAGAGGGCAGGTGCATTTCCACTGGGCAGAGAGACTGGTTCCTGTCCCAGGCAGGTCAGAGCGGGATGGTGGGAGATTTCATCATGCTATGTAGAATGGCAAGCAATTTAACAGTTATAAGTTGATTATTTCCGAAATTTTCCCTTCAGTACTTTCAGACTGTGGTTGACTGTGAGTTATCGAAACCACTGCAGCAAGTGAAACTGTGGCAAGCAAATAAGCAGAAAGTGGTAACGGTGGATCACTGTAGTTTGGAGCTGATCTTGGTCAATATGATGCCTCTGCACCCCTAGGAAGTCTGTGTGTGGGGGGGTGTGTGTTTTGAACAAAGAAAACAGAAATAAAAAGAGCTTTTACCCATCACACCTAAGAAACTCTGACATAGAAATAAAATATAAAGTAGAGAATTGCATTTTCCTCCATCAGGAATGAGGATAGGTGTGGGGCCACGAACACCTGTGAAGGTTTAGTCGTGTAAAACGGTAATGGCAGGGGAAGGGGGACAGAGCCGAGCCAAGGCCAGGCTACTGATAACTAGTGACCAATGTCTAAGGGACCTCCGAATGATGGCTTAGCCAACTCATGGGCACATGGCAGCCACATAGGCAAAGTCAGGAGGGCGGGCAAATTGGATGTGGATTTGCTAGAGCAAACTCACCTTCACAGCAGCAGCCCAGGAGTCTCTCCAAAGTCATGTGCTGCATGTGTCACTAAATAGGCAGTGGGGACTTCTAAAGAGAGCTAGCAAAGAGAAGATAGTAAGTATTTGAGGTCTTGGTATCATTAAAATGTGCGGGATAAGGTTTCAAGTAAAACAAAGTGGTTTTGTCTTGAGCCCACAAACAGATGAAGCCTGATGAGATAATTTGTACTATTTAACTATCACTAACCTAGAAAGAAGTTAACCAAACTTTAATTTTCTTACTTCCCCTGTTATATTTTTCCATGAAAGTTGTCAAAAAAAAAAAAAAAAGGAACTGGCCTTCTCATTTCTCTCTGCATGTGTGTGTATACGTTTGGTTGTCTGTTTCCTGGAATGGGGTGACCTCTAGCTTTTTGGACCTTCCAAGATGAGGGTCCACTGTAAACCATGGGCCATTCACGGCATGGGCAGGACCTATCCAGAGAGTCTTTTTTCATAGTTTCCTCTTCACCTCATTTCTCCACTTCCTTCTGTCATAACCACAATGCAGGTCCTAATTAACTCTCATTTCTCCAACTAATGAATCCTACACACCGCTACCAAGATGTCCTTCCTAATTCCATTACTTCTACCTAGAATGCCTCTAAATCAACCCATATTTCAAGGTCCAGCTCAGATTTACCTTCTTGATGAAAATTTTCCACATCACCCACTCAGAAATCAACTACCCCTTCCAGAAAGTCTTATAACAGTTTTTTCATGTTACAAAAATGGGGGTGCTTTACTGCCTTGGCTGGCAGTTAATATGTGTGTGAGTGTGTATTATCTTATGCGTAGTCATCAATTATTTAAAATATTCCTAAGGACACAATCTCATTCCTTGCTCACATTAAACATTCCCTCCTACCCTTTTCCTACACATCTCAGGCTGCCTGTTGAAATTTTATGGCTTATTTTTTCTATCCGGGTGATTCTTAATCCCTACACGAGACAGACGTCATACACATAAAAATACGGGAGGCTTGAAAAGAGAAATGGTTAAAATGGACTAATTTGCATAAATTGTACATTCCTCGCTCAGGAATATATTTGACTCTTCGAATTTCCTAAATTTTAATAGTTTTTCACCTCTTTTCAAATCCCACACCTCATCCTTAAGCAGAAAACAAAAAGCGGTGAATATAGTGAATATAAATGAGTTTTCCTACGGTTTCTCAAAATAATCTTTTATGAATTTAGAGTTCAATTATTTGAACAATATTGTCCAAGCACCACGTTGATGACTCACGAGCAGATAATTCAGCATCAGCCAGATGAGTAAGTCACAGCCAATGAGTCATGCTTCAATTCCAGTATTGCAAGCTGTACTATCAGAAAACAACTTCTTTTAGTACTAATCACTAAGCTTAACTAGCACTGAAGGTGGCCCGTCTTCAAGGTCTTTCAACAGGCAGGTGTAGCTGTGCCATAAGACATCCCATCAATATTTGCACATGTTCGATTTCTGCAGGACCGCTACAGTCTTGCCAAATTCTATCCAGCAATTTAAGTATAACAAAGGAGAAAAAAATTCAAATAAGTGAAACTGACTTCATAAACAAAAAATATACCCAATAGGCATGTACTCTAGAATAAGACAACTTTCATTCAAATTTCAATCACTCAAGTTATAAGATATCTGATCCTAAGACATCAAAAAAATGTGAATAGGCCCCCCCTCCAGTTCCTAGCAAGCTCCCTGTACTAGGCAGGAAACAACCGTCTTCCTAGAGTCACCTCTAGTTTCCTCATCTGGGAAACAGAGGCTAAAACTAGTACTCGCTTCACAGAGCTATTATGAGAATTAAATGCAATGACCCAGATAAAACTACGACAGTGTTTAGGCCAAATTTTGTGCTCCATAAATGTCTGCTGTTATTTTTACATGATAACTATTACATTTTTGCCAATTCTGTGCCTATATTAAGCCAAAATGAAACTAATGAAAACACAAATATCAACTATTCATTTGATTCTGGGTGCTGAAATATGAAGAAAAAAAGCTAAACCAGCATGGATCCGGAAACCTGCAAGGATTTTGTAGAACTCAAGCCTTTTAAATTTCATGTTTACTTATTTTGGTTTAGAACATATGGATCTACTATAAATGCCAACCATTTGTTAATATTAATAACATTAATAAGATCCATGTATAAAATAAAATGCATGTGATCCTGAATCCTAAGAAAATACTAGAAATTTTCACAGTGAGTAAAGACTTAGCTTTCTATCTGTGTTGTACACCTGTGACAAAGCAAGCTAATATGTGACAGCAGATTTAAAAGCAACTCAAGGGCAGCATCTGTGGCTCAAAGGAGTAGGGCGCTGGCCCTATACGCCAGAGGTGGTGGGTTCAAGCCCAGCCCTGGCCAAAATCTGCCAAAAAACCCCTCAAAATTCTATGATCTTGCACTCAGTTCTCCCAGCTACAACACTGACCCTAGTTCATACCCTCATTTTTGGAAACCTAAGCACCAATGGATGAGTCATGGAATTTTCACTTTCTATCTTGATATGTTGGTGTCATTTAGGGTAGATACCATAAAGCTCTTAATTGACTTACTCATAGGGATAATGAACATTTAAATAAGCAATTTATATTCCTGTTAGTCATACCAATGCCTTTTTAATAGAAAACAAGCCAAAACATTAAAAAACAAAATTTCTGTTTTCTCTTGTTATTAACTGAAATGCTTTCCATTAATGGCGAAAGGATAAATGGTGTTTACTAGGTAGACTGCTGAGTGTCCATTATCAACTGCTGATGAGCTGCAGGAACTCGCCCTTCCTACTGCAGTGTAACCTGAATGCTTTCCACACTTCCATCAGCTCAGATAAGGTGCACCAAATTATCTTTCCAACTACAGTGTGTCACCTGAATGCAATTAACACCTTATTAAGTGTTCAGGCATTTCTACAGGTAATAAATTAGTCATGGTTCAGTACCTTGCAACACTTCTTTAGTACAATACTTGATACGCTCACTGTAGGCTATGGAAAATACTGAAAACAATTAAATAAGTTCCTTAATGCAATACGATGACAGAGATAATTTTTTATTTGTCTTAGTAATGCTGATTGCACATGTAGGGGGAGGAAGGTAATAAATTGAAGATGTCTTTTTTTTTTTTTTTTAAATAACTGCAGGGTTTCTTTTGGAGTCAGAACGTTTGGTGTCATAAAGCTGACAATGTTACTTCTGGAAAGGTTTCATTAACTTTAAGTGACTAAATCATTCCTTTATTAATTTTTGTTCCCACTTTCTTCCACCGAAAATTTTTAAATATCAAAAATTAAACACAATCACTTTAATTTAAAAACTTTGAGGCATATGAGAAAGATTCAGATAGAAAGATGGAAAAGAAGATTATCTTAATACTTTTTTAGGGGGATAGGGATTAGTTGCCTTATTTTTCCTGTTACTTAATTTATTTTGAAATTTCAAATAACATTAAAGGGTACATGGGGTTTTTGCTTTATAAACATTTATATCTTGGTACATATATAGATTTCTTTGTATGATTTGTCTAAGGCACACCTGGATCATCTCTTACATGTTAATACTTAACAAACCAAAGGAATCTTAAAATTATACAACCAATTTATACATTGAAAACATTATAGGTTTTAAAAACATCCCTCATACATTTTTCTTCTACAAGTCCAAATATAAACATTAACACAATTTATCCCATAAATAACAATGGATAAAAATATCCTGAATTGAAAAGTATACATATTGATAATTAAATGGGTTTTATGCCCCCCTCCCAATTTAAAAATAATTTATATTTGTATTTATTTTGAGATTTAAGTGTTCTACCTATGCCCTTTCCTTCTAAAGAATCATAAATGGGTAAAGGCAGGCACAGAATTTGTAACAATATAAGTCCTTCCAAGGAAACTGGAGAACCTTTCCAGGTTCACACAGAAGTTATAAGATACTTGATTTATCCACTAAGCACTGACTGTAATTCTATTGCTATGGAAATGATTTTACAGTATATTATGCACATGGTAGTAAAGAATACAAAAGTTATGTGCAAATAAGTTATCTGTTTAGAATCTGCCTGACGTATTTTTTAAATGTAAGTGATGCAATTTTTTTCTGTCCTTGTCAAGAAACTAGGTGCTAGTATTAAGTGCCACATAAATAGCTAATTGGGTGGAACGATCAGAAGATTACATAAACCACTTCTCAGGTAGAAACCTTTGAGACAAGCTACAGAGGAATGTGGGTCAAATGTTTAACAGCCCTCCTCTGTGCATATAAAAGTATATCTCTTAATGAATTCTATGCAGTGAATTCTTTACAGCAAAAGGAAAGCCACCAAATTTCATTTCAATGGTTGAAGATCTTGCTTTCAGCCTCAGTTATCCACTGTCAAAGCAGGAGACAAGAGAAATGCCACATTTTTACTTTGATACCATGTACAGCAATACATAAGAAATTGCTATAATGAAATAAAATGTAAGATGAAAATCAACTTTAAAAAGGAAAACAAAACACTTTTGAACATACACTTAAGCTACATTATTATTACTCTGGTGACTTTTTTTAAGAAGTCACCAGAGTAATAATATGGATAAAATCCAATCTTTTTTAGAACTAGCATAGTAGGAATTGTTTGAACTAATAATCTAGCATCCATCAGATTAATATAGAACAATCAGTATCCTTAGCTATAAATATATCAAATGATTCTCTGTGACATGAGATCTGAGTATAATTTACTTGTTACTTTGGATTAGTGACTGCTGTCACATTCAGTGACATACATGTCATAGGAAGTGGATAAGACTGATTAGTTATTGGCTATCTAGAGCTATAAGCCAAAAAGGTCATTAAACCATTCATTCCCACAGTAGGATAGCGTTTACTGAACAGTAATTATACGGTGCTAAGCCACATCTAAAGCAAAGTCTTGAGTTGGGAGTAGGAGGTGAAGGTCTAAGAAATTATACTACCCTGATTCCTGAACAGCAAATAAAACTGCATCAGTTAAAGGCAAATGGCAAGATGTTCCAGGCAGAGGTGCAGACTATAAAAAAGTTTAGAGGAGAAGAAAAGTGTGACATATGTAGGGAATTCCAAATAATTCTGTTTGATTAGAACTTAGGTAAAGGAGCATCACAATCAGACTACTTTCTGTAATTCTCTGCATTTAAGCAAAAGGATCAACTAGAAGGTAGTCTGCACTGATCAGACACTTCCAAGTCATAGGATGACACCAGAATATAGAATGGTATGTGGGGAGCAGCATTTTCCGGCCCTGTTTACCCACAGAGTCTTGCTTCCTGCCACGTTCCACCCTGAAGTCAGGTGAGCTGACTATCAGACTATCTATCCACTTCTCTCCATTTCCTTTTCCCCTATTTTTTTGAGGTTTCCCTGCCTCAAGGAACTCACCTGAAGGGAAAAAGGAAATGGAGAAGAGTGGATCTGAATGATATGAATGTGGCACATCAGTGAGATCTCTTGGCTTATTGTTTGTAAAGCTGAAGAAGAAATTAGGAATTAAGAATGTACCAGAATGCAGAGCATGGTGGTGCCAATCTCTGAAACAAGAAATATAAGCTCGAGGTTTGATTAGAGGGGGGTTAAAAGAGGCGCCATTTTTAGACGTGCTGACTTGAGAGGTGCTTGTGATGCCTGTGGAGCATCTGAGTGGAGTTGTTAGGAGATGCTTAGATCTGGAGCTCAGGGGAACAATTCATGTTAGAGCTCACAGTGGCAGAACAAGAGGCTATCACAGCACCCGAAACACCAAAGGCGAGTGAGATACTGTCTGGGTGTGTATCAAGTGAGAGACATAAAGGATTAAGAATATGGAAACCAGGTGGTGCCTGTGGCTCAGAGAAGTAGGGCACCGGCCCCATGTGCTGGAGGTGACGGGTTCAAACCCAGCCCTGGCCAAAAACTGCAAAAAAAAAAAAAAGAATGTGGAAACCTATGTTATTTATGGGTAAGGCAAGAAGGAGAACGTTGAGAAGCTGGCTAAAGAGAAGCAATCAGAATGGTAAGTGGAAGCCTATAGAATCGATGAAAATACAACTGTTTATTAGAGTTTTCCAATAGTTCAAATGCTACAGAGAAGTCAGCAAAATGAACACTGGAAATTTTCCATTGAATTTAGCCTTTCTTTTTGCTAGTCCCAAACATTAGATATGGTTTGCCTCATTTATGTTTTTAGGATTCCATTACTTTCAGAGGTGAACTTGTTAAGGTATAGCAACAATATATGCAGAGACACTGGAGATAAGTAGGATTTTAAAAAAATTGTATTTGTCTCTCAAAATCTTCGCATTAAAAACCCACTGTATGACAGAAACATGCTTCCTAAACTAACTTCTATAGTCAATGTTATAATAAATTTAGTCTAGAAATTATTAATTTTCCATGAGCTTCTACTTTGAAAAGAGCCAAACTGAAGCACAGAGACATTTAGCCATCTCCTTGGGTTTCTTAACATATGGGAAATGGTCTTTGACAGGGACTTACATTTTCTGACATAAAGTACTATGTATAAAACTACAGAAAAGTGCTATGTAAAACACATACAGAAAAAAGAAATCTTGTTCATTTCCTTGAGAGCATTTCTATAATATCATATTATTCAGTCTTTATCATTTTTAAATAGATATAAACTAGGGGAGGGGAGAGGGGAGACTGGGTGGAGGGAGGGTAATTGGTGGGACCACACCTACGGTACATTTTACAAGGGTACATGTTCAATATACTTAGTAGAATATAAATATCTTAACACAATAACTAAGTAAATGCAGTGAAGGCTATGTTAACCAGTTTGATGAAAATACTTCAAATTGTATATGGAACCAGCACATTGTATCCCATAATTGCATTAATGTACATAGCTATGATTTAATAAAAAAAAATTAAAAAAATAAATAAGTAGACATAAACAACTGTAGGATTTCCTATAATTAAAAGTTTTACTTTGTGTGTGGTTCTTTTTATTAGTCAATTAACAAAGAAACTAAAAACCTCATTTATTCTACTTAGGCCTGAAAGCTGATGTTCCTAATAAAATTCTTTTGCATAAAGAAAAGTCTATGCCTTAAAGAATTGACTTTCACCAACTTCTAGAATTGGAAACCCATTATTATGCTTCCTGAGTATATTTTATACTTTCTAAATGCAAACCAGAGAGGGAATGTGTTAATCCCTCTGCACTGTGATATTGCTGTGTCTAACCACGCTGATCTATGGACTATCTCAGTGGGTGGATAGCCGTGGTAGACATGCAGACCAAACTGACTCCCACAACAGCTGTGGGTATCTGCTGTATGTTGTCAGAGGCTTACTCACCACATCCAGCAGAAGATAAATACAAGTCGCAAAATGGTCTCATAGGCCACATATGCCTGAGCAACTAGTAGAAATCTGTATAAAAGGGAAAGTAGTTTTCCTTGCTTAAAAGTCCAACATATTTTAAGTGAAATATATAAATAAAGTAAATCCATCATTTCACCATTAGCATATGACATGAGAAAGTAGATGCACCAGAAAAAGCCATATATAAGAATAAGTTTCAAAAATGAACAGTTACCAACCGTAATACAAAAAACAGGATACAATGATTAAGGGGATTAACTGCTCATTATTTCAATGCATATTTGCTGAGTGTCTAAGCTTAGTGCTAGGCACTCCATGAATATGTTAAGTCATGATCTGGACCATAAAAACTTTATAAGAGTGCCAAGTGGGGAATGGAATAAAAAAATAAAAGTTGCAATAGACCTTAGGATGATATAGCATGTCAGGAGACACGGCTTGGACACATACCCTGCAGTCACTGCCTTTAAATCTGCCTATCTTTTCTCCCCATAGAGATCTGCTCTCCTATTTCCAGTCACATCTTTAAAGGGAGATGATGAAATTCAGCTCCAGTTACAAGGTAAGTACTGGTCAAAGATGACCATCATGTATTATTCCCCTGGCCAGACATTGGTTTCCACATGGGTGTGAAAGGCAATTTTATCCACCATGATAGAAAAATTCTGCTGGAGTCTTCTGGAAAACGCTTCCTCAATAATAAAGAAAAATATACAGAAAGAGGAAATCCCTCTTATTCCACTGGATATTTTTGTGCTATGAGAAGGTGGCTGGTTCTATTGTTGCCTTCTTATGTCCGTGAAATCTGCCAGCCTAAGAACTAGCAAACTGGCCGAGGATGGTAGGGAAAGAAAACACGTGTGCACGCACACAACACACGCAAGCTCCTGATGGTGTCTTCAAATCTAAATTCTTATTATGGTAGTTAATAAATTATCTTTGTTATTTGTATGATTCAAAGTTTTCTGCTTATTCTAGCCAAAGGCATCCTAGCAGATATCAGCCCTGTTTAATTTACACACGAGATAATAGAGACCCTAAGAGTTAGAGACCTCTCAAATGTGGGACAACTCATTATATCTAGTAATACAGTAGCCAATAACCTGCTAAATGGCTATCAGACTTGAGGACACTACTCTCTACCAATGCTAACCTGACCACACTGAGTTAAGGAAGTGTCTGGAATATCCCTGTAAAAAACGCATAATCTAAATCTAATCATGAGGTGATTGTTTTTAAATGTAGGCTAGATCATTACAGGCATACCTCACTGAAATGCATTTTGCTTTCTTGTGTTTTAGAGATACTATGATTTTTATATGTTGAAGGTTTACGGCAACTCTGTGTTCAGCAATTTTATCGGTGCCATTATTCCAACAACATGTGCTCACTTCATGCCTCTGTGTCACATTTTGATAATTCTCACAATATTTCAAACTTTTCTATTATTATAGAAGATCAAACCAGCCAGCCACGGCAAGCTCCTAACTCTTCAATTCTATAAAGAGAGGTGAGCAAGCTTCAGAAGGAAAGTGTGGAGCTGGCAGAGGCTGGCTCACGAGGCAGAGGAAAAGAAGCCATCTCCACTTCATAAAAGTACAAGGTGAAGGACAAGTGCTGATGCAGAAGCTGCAGCAAGTTATCGAGAAGAACCAGCTAAGATTATTGATGACGGTGGCTACACTAAACAACGCATTTTCAGTGTAGAAAAAAAGAGCCTTATATTGGAAGAAGATGCCATCTAGGACTTTCAGAGATAGAGAGAAGTCAATGCATTGGCCTCCAATCTTGTAAGGCCAAGCTGATTCTCTTGTTAGGGGTTCATTCAGCTGTTGACTTTAAGTTGAAGCTATTATTGCTTCCTGGCCTTTTGGCTAAGATCAAGAGTAAGTTGAAGCTATTTACCATTTATCATTCCAAAAATACTAGGGCCCCTAAGACTGATGTGAAATGTACTGTATAAATGGAAAAACAAAGCCTACATAACAGTACTTCGGTTTACAGAATGGTTTATTGACTACTTTAAGCTTACTGTTAAGATCTACTGCTCAAAAAAAAAAAATAAAGGAAGAAAATTCCCTTTAAAATATTACTTCTCACTGACAACGCACCTGGTCACCCAGAGATTCTGATGCAGATGTACAAGGAGAATAATTTGTTTTCATGCCTGCTAACACAATATCCATTCTGCAGCCAATGGAAGTAGTTATAACTTTAAAGTCTTATTAATTATGAAACACATTCTCTAAGGCTATAGCTGCCATAGATCATGACTCCTCTGAGGGATCTGGACAAAGTAAATTGAAAAATTTCTGGAAAGGAGTAACTAGTCTAAGAGCCACTAAAATCATTTGTGGGCTAGGAGCAATGGCTTACACCTGTAATCCTAGCATTCTTGGAGGCCACAGTGGGTGGATCGCTTGATCTCAGGAGTTCAAGACCAGCCTGGGCCAAGTGTTATAGCCAGAGCCTGTAGTCTCAGCTATTCAGAAGGCAAGGGGATCTGTTGAGCCTAAGAGTTTAAAGTTGCTATGAGCTATGATGCCAGGACACTCTACCCAGAGTGATAGAAAAAGACTAAAAAAAAAAGTCTCAAAAAAAAATAAGAAAAGAAAATTTATGATTCCTAAGAGATATCAAATACCAACATTAATAGGAGTGTGTTAGAAATTGATTCCAACTCTCATGGATGACTTTAAGGAATTTAAGAATCCAGTAGAGGAGAGAACTGCAGATGTGATGGAAATAGAGAGAAAACTAGAATTAGAAGTGGAGCCTGAAGGTGGGACTGAATTGCTACAATCTCACAATGAAGCCTGAATGGATGAGGAGTTGCTTCTCATGGATCAGGGAAAGTAGTTTCTTGGGATGAATTTTACCCCTAATGAAGATGCTGTAAATATTACTGAAATGACATGAGAAAAAATCAGAATATTACATAGGCATAGTTGATAAAGAGGATGGCTCCTATGGTAAAAGAAATTCTACTGTGTGCAAAAGGCTACCAAACAGCATCCCATGCTACAGAGAAATCTTTCATGAAAGGAATAGTCAATTGATGCAGCAAACTTCATTATTTTCTAAGAAATTGCCGCAGCCACTCCAATATTCAGCAACCACCACCCTTGTCTGTGAGCAACCATCAACACTGAGGCCAGACCCTCCATCAGCAAGAAGATAGGTTTGTGGAGAAAGCTCAGAGGCTCATTAGCATTTTGTAGCAATTAAGTATTTTTAAAATTAAAGTATGCACATTTTTTTAGACAGAATGCAATTGCATACTTCACAGACCACGGTAGAGTGTAAAGGTAAGTTTTATATATATTTTGAAATGAAAAAATCCCTATGACTTGCTTTATTATGGTATTTGCTTCACAATGATGGTTCAGATCAAACTTAAATATCTCCAAGGTATGTCCGTATTTACGGATGGTGGGGCCAACGGATCAGGAAATATAATGTAAAATGTAAAAGAGTAAAACGTTAAATCAGTATATTTTAGATTCAGAAAGTATTCTTATAACTCGTATTTTGAATCTGCTTCACAGACCTTATCACATGTGTTTTGCAGCAGTTCTGCCGGTGTTTCAATTTCCAGTTTGCAATGACAGGAAAACAAAGAGTGTGGTTGAGTGGATCTTGGCCACACGGAAATGGTCACTGAGGCTCAGGCTGCTCAGAGGGTAAGATAGGGCAAACCACTTCAGTTCCACCCATAAGCAGGCAAAAGAAAGGAACAAAGGATTGGAAGCAGCTGAGGACTTCAAGGAAGTTTAGGCATACAGATAAGACCCCCCCCACTTCCCTGCGACCTGGAGACTCTTCTCTTCTTGTGGGGACAGAGCCAAACCCTCTTTGACCACCCTGGGCCTATATTTTCAGAGTTGTCAATTGCCTACTCTCTGGGTGTTCCTTTCCCACCACTTTTCCCACTGCTTTTCCTGAGTTGGAACATTAAAGAAAAAAAAAAACTTGGAAATAAATTGACAACAGGCTGATTTTTGCTGACTCTTGAACTGAAGAGGGCCAGGTTCTCTCTGGTCTTTGATCTTTAAGACAAGTCTATCCTTGACTTGTTTTCCTTTCCCCTTGGTCTTTATCTGAACAAGGTCACAGCCCCTGGAATCGTTTTCCATAGTACGTTTTTCTGTATCAGCATCCCTCTCTATACCTTGTATACTGTGTGGTGGCAAAACCTCAACATTTTCCAAAGATATTATGGCAGACCATGCCTTCTACTTCAACGGCCTGGACTTAATTTTCAGAACAGTAGGGAACTGTTCAGTGTAAAAGAACTTTCTGTGCATCAACAATTACTATCAGATATTAATTGTGTCAGGCTAGTCTCTCCACCCTCACACACATCTATTTCTTCTAACATGGCACAATCAGTGCTTACTCTTAGAGACCACAATATATATTTATTTAGCAAACAATTTCCTGAGCACCTACTATAAGCCAGACACTATAGCTATATCTGTGAGTGAAACAGAACCACATACCTGCCCACCAGGGGTCTATATTTAGCAACAGAGACAATGAATGAACAAGGAGCACAATTAACAAGCAATTATGCTAGAAGGTGATAAATGCTATGACAAAAAATAAAAGGCGCATCAAGCTAAGGGGAATTGGGATTAGCAGGTTTGAGTTGTGAAAATTGCCACTTAAAAAAAATCCAACTGTTAATAAAAGGAAGTTTTACTTTGTCAGGAAAAAATAGAGACAGATTTTTAAATTACATGCGATTATGACAGGAAGTTGTTGATTTTGTTTGTATTGTGATTATTCTGTCCTAAAGTCTCCATCCCCAGGGCCTTCCTAGGCCAAGAAAGGGGAAATAGAAGGAACTGAGCTAGGGCCAGAGCAAAGAGACCAGGAGAGCCTTGCAGAAATAGCAGAGGGCAGGGAGACTGAGGGGACTGTAGAACAGGAGGACAGAGACCCCGGAGGAGGAATTGCCTTACACTAGCCAAGATGAACTCAATCTCCTGATGGATGGGAAGCTGAGGAAGAAACTGCAGTTACCTTCTGCAGCATTCACTAGATTCTACCATTCTTCTGACTGCGTTTTAGTGGAAAAGAGCCATGACTTCTTTTTCTACCTACTTGTCAGTGTGAAGAACGACTCCAGGTCATATCTCATGGCCAATTTTCAGTCCTCATCTTCCTTGACCCCTCAGTGGTATTTATTAGGTGATCACTCCTTCCCATTAAATGCCCCTACCTACTCGATCTCTGAGTCTCTCCTCTGTTGCCCCCCATCTTCTCTGGCACCAATTTTCAGGCTCCCTTGTTGGTTCCTCTATATATTCTCAGCCTCTACATGTTACAGTGCCCCCATCTTTCTATAGCTGTACTCACCCTCCAGGATTGTGGTTTACCTACCATCTCAGTAATGATGGTTGCCGGATTCACATGGCCAGCTCTGAACCTGCACTGCCACTCAGCATATCTACCTCCATATTTAATGCAGATTTCAAATTCAACATGTCTGAAACTAAACCCTTGATCTTTCCCACTCACGCCTGGCCTCTTCTAGACTTTCCCATCTTAGTGAATGGCAACTTCATCCACCTAGTTACTCAGTCTAAGATCCTTGAACATACTAAGGATACTCCCTCCTCAGGGTCTGGCAGATGCTGCTCCCTCTCCCCATCCACATGGATCTCTCCTTCCTTCCCTCAGGTCTCTGAGGGTCAGATGTTGCCTTTTCTTGTGACCCTTCTAAAAACACCACCTTCTGTCATAACCTAGCTCCTTGCTTTATTTCTCTTTACAAAAATTCTACTACTTGGTATACTACATGCTTATTCGTTTGTTCATTGCCTGTATCTCTCATTAGAAACTAAGCTTCATTAGATAGATTAAGGATTATATTTCTATCACCAAAAGAGTACCTGTCATATAGTATTCAATAAATATTTTTAGAATTAATGAACAAAAGAAATATGGTTAAGGAGTGTAGATATAGTGTGTATACAGAGTCTGGCTAAAATTTTAGTAAGATCAGGATAGTCCCTGCATGTTGCTATCTGGAAGCAAAACAACTTGGGACTTCTGTGTGTTTCAAAAGAAAACTATAAGTACAGCTTAAATAGCCGGGCATCATGGTGGGTGATTATAATTCCAGCTACTCAGGAGGCTGAAGCAAGAGAATTGCTTGAGCCCAAGAGACTGAGGTTACTCTGAGCCGTGATAATGCCATAGCACTTACCCAGGGTGACAGAGTGAGACTCTGTCTCAAATAAATAAAGAAGCATTAGTAAAGCTAAAAGAAAATCCATGGTCCTCAGGAAAGCTTCTGACTATAGACCTGTGCTGTCCTTTAGCCATTTGAGGCTTTTAAAAATTAAAAATTTAGTTTCTCAGCTATCCTAGCCACATTGCGAGTGTTCAACCACCACAGGTAACTAGTGCCAACTGTACAGACATGGTCATCATTGCAGAAAGTCTATCAGTCAGAACAGCTACTGATTAACACCCACTTTCATCATACCTAAAGTTCACATTTACTTTTCTCTTTTCCTCCATCACACTTTGCAAAGTATTTAAAAAGTCTAGCATTTACTTATTTCAGTGTTTTATTTCCCAAGCTGTCACTACCTCTCAAAACCTACTTCCATAACACTGTGTGTAAAAATACACACAATTTTTTTCCTGACAATTATTTCACTCACTTTAATCTGTTGCCACTGTGTATTCTATATGACTTTACTATTTTATGTCCCTGGATCTACAAATATTTATTGAATGCCTCCAGTATTAAGAACATCATGTTTGACTTTAAGGAATAAAGAGTGTACAGATGACAACTGAATGTGCAACACGGCTTGGAGAAGGGAGCAAAAGGAGATGTTGAAATCCATTAAAAGAATGCTACCTTATATCTACCGTGGAAAAGGAACCTGGACTAAATGGGTGGCTTGGGGAAGAGATGGAAGAAACTTAGCATAAATTAAAAACAACATAAAGGAAAAATCAATAAGACTTAAGGATTGATTTGTCACGTGTGACATGGAAGAACAAAAGTCAGCCGTAACTCCTGAGTTATGTGAATTCTTAGTATGTGTACCGTGTTGGCATTAGAAGCTGCCTAAGCTAGACAATTAAAGTAGTACTGCTGGAAACAGACAAATCGGGTGGAAAAAGAAAGTTCTGAAACAGGTAAGAGAGTCAACCAAAAATACCCAGCTAGCAGCTAGACGGGAGGGCAAGATGTTTGGAAATCATCTCTAAAAATGTGTAAAAATGAATGAAAATGCCAAAGGTAAGAAGGGAAGGACAAAATGTGAGCATTTCTCTCCCCCTTAGACATCAGCATCTTCATAGATTTCCCATCTATAATTAAGTCCTCCTCAATGTCTCCACCTCTGCCCCCCCAGTCCATGTTTTGCCAGGTTTTACTAGGTTTCTCTTCCAAGTTGTCACCATAAATCAAACTTTCTATTCAGAAGGTTGTAGTACTGTATGCCAGTGAAATTTCATAATCCGTCTACTTTTCTGTACAATCTCCTAATTATCCTGACAAACCAAAAAGTATTTTTAGATTGTGGAAATGTGCATGGAAAGTCTGTGTATTTACTTTGGAATCTAGCCCAGTGGTACTGTAGTAACAGAACCCATTAATGTATAGTTGTTTATACACATTTTAGGCAATTGAGGGTGTCTTTCAGGTTTAATGAGCACTGCAAAAGCAACTGAGACTCTGTAGCCTAAACTCTATGACGGTTGCTTTAGATGTGGAACCCAAGGAACACAGTGTTTTAAGAATGAGAAGAGGAGTGAAGGGCTCGGTTTTTGCTTAAGGCAAATGATACCTACATCTTTCTATGAGATTTTGCTAGAAGAATTTAAGTTATTATATCTTTTTATGTGTAATGCATATTTATGTGTACATTTTAACATTTAGTATAAGTTCATTTTAATGAAGGACCCAGGTCAACAGGACCATCAGTGAACCAGGATTTAGGTGGCCACTTCAAAAACCAGGCATTAGAATATTTAGTGGCTATTTAGGAAGATCGTGTGATTAAATTTATTCACTCACTATTAGATGAATGAAATATTTTTATAATAAAAGTACAGGGTACAAAGGGGCTACACATAAAGGAAACTTAGGCTTGTCTAGGGAATTAGAGAAGGCTCCCTAGAAAGTACTTTTTAGCAGTGTCCAAAGAATGAGAAGAAGAAAGGAGAATTTAGGAGCAGGGAGTAAATCTGATTCCCACAATATCTTATTCTTTTACAAAAAAATGCATCACACATACGAAATCAATGGTTCTATTAATTTCAATAATATTAAAAATCAATACCATTTAAATTAATAAAACTTAAAATTTTCAAATGCTTTTAAGTGGTGTGAGACATGATAAAGTAATCATTTAAAAAAATGAGGAAAATTATTTCAAAAAGAAGAATCCTTTTTATGACACTAATTAAAGGGAGAATTTTGTTTTTTATAGCTGGTCACATTTCCCACTCAAAGACAAATACCATCCCCAAGGGACAATGAGACTAGGATAAAACCACCATCTTTACTCAAGGAAAGTATTTCTAGTGACTCCTAATTGATAACCGCTAGCTTGAAGAACACTATTTGAAAACTCTGGGAAGAATTGAGAGATATGTCCAAATACTAGCAAAAGTAAACAGTTAGAAATTCTAGAATTTTGCTGTGATTTCAGTAGCTTTTATATGAATCAGGACATGTTGCTATTGGAATCTTCCTGTTGGTTCTAGACTATCAAAAGGCATTTTGAACAATTTGTCTGGACGGCTGCTATCATATATGTGTGTCTCTATCACGTACAATTTTAAAGTCTAACCTATATTAGGAATTGTGAATCTGATCTTTTAACCAAGGAAGGAGACTATAATTGTTAGAAAAAGATATCATTTACATTTTTTGCTGCATCCTGACACTTAAAATCATTTTACCACAAAATGACCAAAAAAATTAAATTAAGTGAAGTATAACTTTAAAATATTAAGCCCCTTCTTGTTATATAAATTAACAGAGTTAATGTAAATGCAGCTAATAATAAGCTTACTATATAATGATAAATAAAAATAAACACAAGCAAACTAATATACCCATATCATTTTAACAAAACACTGGCTATGAATTCAGAGAGAACTGGCTTTGAATCTGTGTCTCACCCAGTTTTGTGACTGTGCGCAAGTTCCCTGAATGCTTTGAACTTTCATTTCTTAACCTGCAACATGAAATGAAAATAATCTCTAAACTGGACTCGGTGCCTGTAGCTCAGCAGCCAGGGTGCCAGCCACATACACCGGAGCTGGCAGGTTCAAATCCAGGCCCAGCCTGCCAAACAACAACGACAATTACAACCAAAAAATAGCCAGGCGTTGTGGCCGGCGCCTGTAGTCCCAGCTACTTGGGAGGCTGAGGTAAGAGAATCACTTGAGTCCAGGAGTTTGCGGTTGCTGAGAACTGTGACACCACAGCACTCAACTGAGGGTGACATAGACTCTGTCTCAAAATAATAATAATAATAATCTCCAAACTGTATGGTTTTCTTTTGGAATTAGACAACAAATTACATAAAGCATCTATACAATTTTGGGCAATATACCTTCTTTCCCCCTTCCTTCTCTCAAAATTTTAGGTTGAATTACTTTAATGACAGTAACATCCACTACTGAGAGGAGGAAATGAATGTAATTGTAAGAACCACATTACAAAAACAATCATTTCATTGAAGAATCTTGATTGTTGATTTATATATTGATTTATAAGTCTTGATTTACATTGATTTTAAAAATCTTATTCTTTCATAAAAAATTACAGTATGTTAATGCTGTCCAAATTACATTTATTAGGAGAGAGTTAATAAATTGAAAGAGTACTTGAGATTTCTGTGAACATTCAAATTTTATCTTTTTCAATTTAGCACAGGAAGAATGAACAACTTTCTAAAGCCAAATTTCAGGTGAAAGCAACAGAATTATTATATTTTCCTCTAATATTTTCACAGAATTATAACTTTTAAATATACTTGCATTTACCTTCTCAAAAAATCCTTCCTATAGGTTTGGCTGGATTCTGGAACTTCAAATTATTATTTTTCAAGTAATCACCATTGCCTTTCTCTTGGTGGCTGTTGTTTATGTCTGGGTGACCTAGGGCCATCACTTTATTGGGCTCTACCAAAAGTTCAATAGTTGAAAATCTGTAGGGGATTACTGCATATACTACAGTACCAAGGGTACCAAGATAGTCTGCTCAAAAATCTTTGCTAGAATTTGTGATTTTGTTGGAAGTCACAAATATCCAATTTTTTTAATAGTAATTTATGTTTTCATTTATAATAGATCCAACTTAGACCTCTAACTGGTGGTTTTAATATAAAAATGAACCCATAAAATTACTGATGTTTATAAACTCTATGATAATTTTAGAAACTAGAGTTTAAATCATAAGGACATGAGAAAAATAACTGTTATGAACATGTTTTCTTCATAAAGCTACAATAAAAATAAATACAGTATTTGGATAAGAATCAAAGACTATGAAATATTACCTATAGTCCAAAAGATCTATTGACCTCAAAGGATTACTATTATTTATATTCCTTTTATGACATTAGAGAAGATGTTTGAAATGTAATTTACAATTTAGTTTGCATAAGAAAGCTCAACATTAGAAGGCTTACGTTATTATTTTATATGGATAAACTGAAATTTAAGCAGTTTAAGAAATTTTTTAGAGATCACATTGCTAGTAACTGATAAAATCAAATCTAAATTCCAGTTTTTCTAATTCTAACATCAAGCTCTTTCTACCTCTAAAATTAGGACCAGAGTCATAATTTTTCAGCATTTTGGTCAATAAGATCTTAAAGTATAGCCATAAAAATCATAGTTACTACAGAATTAAGCATACTTGTAGCATCACAGATACTACATTGCAATGAAATGAGAAATAGAATCTGAGTCCAGAAACTGGTTCCAATCCAAAATTAACTAGATAATATAATTATTTTAGTTGTTACTGTGTGAATTTCAATAAAGCAATTAACTTGAAAAGAAAACTTATTGTTAATCTAGTTCAATCTAAGTGTAAAATCTACTATATATAAGTGATTTCCCACACTTTTCCTAAAATTTACCTTTTCACAAAATCTGTACAAAATATTTTGTATTTTGTATACATTGATCACTTCTTTGTAAAATTTCATACAGAATATTTTATGAATAAAGGCCCTTGTAGCTACAATTTCCCACATTCCCTATGCATGACAACTTCAGAGTTGGGACACCCTGAAGAGTGGGACAAGCTTCCCAGAAGTCCTCTTCATGCCCTTTCCAATCATCATCCTTTAATATCCTGAATCCTAAAACAATAAATTAGTTTGTCTGGATAAATGTGACTATACAAAATATGTTCTCCTGTGTCAAGCTACTTACCGTTGACATTATGTTTGCATAATTTATTATAAAGGGAGCAGTAATTTATTATCATGACACTTCTAATACACAGAAATATAGATGTGAGATGCACGTAGAATATAGTAGATTCTGACATATAAAATATCAGAATTCTCTATCCTGCTGCTAATGAATATTTGTCTTGTGTTTAGTTTGGGGCTATTATGTACAATACTGCTATAAATACTTGGTTCAAATCTTTTGCTGCACATATGTTTCATTATTATTGGATAATTACAGGGATGTAATTGCTGGGTCATATTTGCTATGCTCAATTTTAGGACTTATTGACAGTCTTTCAAATGCTATCGCCTATCAGTGGTGAAAGTGAGAGTTCTAATTATGCTACACATATTTACTCCCTGACACTAGCTTCAGGATTTGATGTTAAATTTCAGTGGATTTTGATGGTCATACAGTGGTATATCATTGTGATTTTAGTGTTCATTTCCCTGAGTCATGTTTTTTGTGTGTTTACTAGCCCTTTGGATATCCTCTCAGAAACTACCTGTTCATGTATTTTTCCCATTTAAAAAAATTGGATCATCCATCTTTTTGTTATTGTTTTGCAGCACTGTGTATGTATTTTTATTGTTAAATGTAAACATGTCTGGCTTTTCATATTATTCTTTTAATGGCGCCTTTTGGTGATCAGAAATTTCTCTGTAAATTTATGAAGATTGGATAAGTGAACTACATCAAAACCATACCACCTATAAATTGTATCAAAAACATAAATACTTAGGAATGAGTCTAACGAAAGCTATGAAAGTCCTATTCTCAGAAATTCATAAACTCTCAGAAATTCATAAGGCATTTATTGAAAGAAATTTTTAAAGACCTAAATAAATGGAAGGATATGCCATGGCCATAGCATGGAAGCTTCAGTGTCGTTAAAGTTGTCAATTGCCTGCAACTGACACACAGATTTGATGCAATCTAAATTTTAAAATAAGTAAGTTTTACATGTGCAATTAAAATCAACTGATTTTAAAACTGTTGTGGAAATACAAACAGCCGAGAATACCCAGGGTAATCTAGAAGAATTAAAGTTGAAATTGTATATCAAAACTTATTAGAAAGCTAAAGTATTTAAGGCAATAATACAGTATTGGCATAAGGATGACAAATATACCAGTGGAACAAAATAGTGCATTCAGAAACGGTGCCCCATAGATAGTCATTCTTCTTTATGACAAAATTAGCACTGCAGAGCATCTGGGAAAGAAATGTCTTTTTAATAAATGGTGCTGGGTCAACTTGCTATCCAAATGGGTACATTCTGTTCTGAATTCTCCTTTATTGCTATTTAACAGTGTATTTTAGCAGTCTTTCCATAACACCATGTGTAAATTTAACTCCCTTTAAATAGCTGCATAATAGGCATAGTATAAATATATCTCAACTTATTCGCCCATTCCTGTCTTGATTGATACTTAGCTTCCTTCCAGTTTATTTCTGTGGATGCTCATAGACATTTATCTATAGTACAACATCACAGAAATAGAATGCTGAATCAAAGGGTGTATGTATTTAAGATTATTGACACATTCCCCTCCACAAAGGCCACCCAGAATGTAACATAGTGACAGGTGTCCCATATTTGTTCTGCTTTGACTATTCATGACTCAGAAAGGACTTCATGAACATGTTTAATTACATTAACCACCAATAAGTTAGAAGAAAGTAAAGCTGGCTCTGTGGAGATTCAAGGAAGAGCCACCTGAGCAAGCAGGGTGCTCAGGATCTGCAGGCAAAGTGGTCTTAGAGCAGGAGCAGGAAAAGCTCAGAAACATCCTCTAGAAAAGAAGGAGCAGGCCCCAGCCCAGAGTCAGATTTGGGCCCCATGGAGAAGGCAAGCTCAGGAGGCAATGTGCTGACTGGGGGAAAGTCTTCTCAACTCCCATGCTGATTAAATTACACCCAACTGCCAAAGATTGGCTGAATTGTCATGTCATCAAGGAATTCTGTAGTATTGTCTATTTGGTGGTATTTAAATAAGTGGGTCATCTGCTGGGATACAGAAATCTCAATAAAGCTTTTCACTGGAATGGTATTTTTATAACTGGATTGGACTTTTATTACACTCAAGCAATTCAGCTAGTGCTGTCTTCCTTGAATAAAACGACTTCCTTTCTCAAACTCTACAAATCTTCCTCCTCAACTTGCCAGGTTCATCTCAAGCCCCATTTTCTCCCTGAATTCTCCACCCCCACCCCACCCTTGAAACTCAGTTCCATCCTGACAGAATTGCTACTGCAATCCGGGGTCACACTTTATCAAATACAGTTGTCTAGTTTTCTTTCATGGTTTTATGACTAATGGTGTCATTCATACACATCTGGTTTCTCAACATTTACTATGAGAGAAGGGTAAGACAGGAGCCTCACTCACACTTTTTATGTCCCAGGCACTTTAGTGCCATGTTTAATCTTCACAGGTATCCATAAGGTGTGTATTAATATTCCCACTTCTTAGATGAGAAAATAGAATTTAGAGGTATTATATGCCTTCCTTTATCACATCGCTACTTAAGTGGCACTTAGGAATTCAAACTCAAGCTATTTTATTACAAAATCACTTGCCACAACATCTTCTTCAAGAGTCTTCTGTATGTACTTTGTGGTATAAAAATTGTGATTGGGCACCTGAATCTATGATATCAGCACCACCAGCCCCATTAAAGTGGAAGGAAAGATCATGGGCTTCAAAGAACTGAAGCTCCAATCCTGGCTCCACTACTCTGAACACCGGTATCTTCCTGTTTTTAAGGAGTACATATAACATCTATCCAACGACCGAAAAAGGCATCAGTCTTAACTAGTGCATTAATGCTATTTGTTTTTCAGAAGTAGTGTAACATAGTGCTCAAGTTGGGTTTTGGGTAAAAAGAATCTTGGTTTGAAGATAAGATCTGCCACCCATGAGCCGTGCTAATACCAGCGAGTTACCTATTTTCTCTAAACCACATGCTCTCATCCTTAAAATGTGTTTGATAGGCGCCATCTCACTGGATCATTAGAAGCATTAAATGAGGTTATATATGTAAAGGTTTGACCATGTTGTTGGTCCATAGTAAATGCTTCATAAAACTATCATTTATGCTCATTTCAATGGATTCATGGAAAAAAGACGTCTATGCTAAGCATACTAATAATTGTCCATAAACATAAAAATGAATTAAATCAAAACAAAAAGTTGGGAAAAGAGGAAAACATTATTTTAAATTCCTTTAGTCTTAGTGCCTCATACTTAGTAAGCCTAATGCCAGAGTGATATTTTATTCCCAGCTATGCAATCAAAAATATTTTTGTTCTTGCAATTCCCGGTCACATTTTATCAAATGCAGTCTTCTAGTTTTCTTTCATTGTTTTATGACTAATGGTGTCATTCATACACATTATGAAAGGAAATGGTATAAAAAGGAAAAAAGCACCTTTCCCCTAATCAATTCCAAAACAGGCTTATCTTACAAGGTCATCAGTCATCTGTTTTTGTTTTTATCGCAATATTTAGTAGAATTACAAGTAATGAGAGAATTTGAGCTCATGGAGACACACACATTTTACGATGCCTATATATTAGCTGAAGTTTGGAAAAGCACACAATTATCTAGCTTTATTTTCCCACCTTTTTCTGCATTTAAGCAATAAAAATAAACCTCGACAGATCTAGAACCAGTAGAACTGACTCAGGTAAAAATTAACATAGATTGTTTAAAGAAAACACAAGAATGTTTTAAAAAAAAACCTCAAGAAAATACATTACTTTTGATTACGTGTCAACACGCACTCTAACATTTCTATAGAGATTTACAACTGAAATGGACAGAAAATTGGCCTATGACATTATATTGTCGACCCTTTTATGGTGGGAAATATACCAATTTTTAATAAATTTTCTTAAACAAATTAGAACTATCTAAAGGATGCAGATTTGACTGACTTAAATCTCGTCCCAGAAACTTGTATACTTCTTTGTAAGAATCTCATTTGAATGCTGGCCTATCAAGTCAAGCATAGCTATTTTGGGAGGTTGGGGAGAAAAGGACAACAAAAGTTAAATTTGATGTTCATTAACACGAAGGGAAATTTCTTGCCCCATTTAACTAATATCTTGGTTGGTACAGTGTGACAAACACATATTAGTTGTTAAAATCTATTATACCTGCTTTAAATTGCATTTCCCTATAGCTAGAGGCTCGATCGTTGGTTAAATTCAATTTGAGTTGCCACGAGCTGTTAATGGGTATGTTTTCTATTTATTCTCTTAATTGTTCTTTATCTAAATTATCACTGATGATGAAATCTTATATGTGCTACATTCCCACATAATCAGAAGGTCTAAATAATTTTTCCCCTTCAGGATAATGATATGGAACTAAAAGCCCATAAAAATCTTTAGGGATAGCTTGCATTTTGTTTCAAAATAAACAATTTCACTTCAACCTTGACAGCACTAATAAAATATGGAAGTAATAGACAAACTGAAAATTATCAATGATAAGCCCATGGTAGTAAAAACGTATATGTTGATTGACTATCACAATTTATTTCTAGCATCAGAATGCCCTTCAAAACCTTTAAAACTCAAAGTCTTCTCTCAAGTATAGCTTCCTAGCCAACGTATTATGTGTATGATACGACAGTGTCATTTTATCCTTAAATTCATTACTGAGTTTATAAGATAATAGCCCCAGTAAAATACAAACAATGCATTGGAAAGAAAAATGTAACGTTCACCTATACTTATCATTTCCAGCAGAGGTCTCCAGAGAGCAACTAAAGTTATGGAAATCAGGGATATATGTTCAGTAATTTAAATAGAAAATTTAACTCTTCAGCTTTACATGAGCCCTTTCTTTTCACCCACGCCCCTTTCTCTTTTGATGTCTGTGCTCCTTCATCAGATAAAAGGCTGTCTAAAAAACTGATCAGAAGTAGACACAAGAGAACAGGTTAATCCCAAGTGCACCGGTGTAATGTGTCACACAACAGACAATGTAATTATCTCAGCAGCCTGTTTAACCAGCTAATTCGGCAGCTTTGCATACCAGGGGTGAGCTCATCTTTTCACTATATTACCAGCCAGGACATTTTCCACCAAGATCACTACAGTGTTACAAAAGCTTGTAAAAGCCGAAGGATTGAGTGTTTCATTGAATGTGGTTTAGCAGCTTTTTGCAATCTTTTATTTGTAGGGAAGCAACGGACTAAAAAAGGAGAAGAAATGAAGATTAGCATTGTACAAGACCCCCCAAAATGAAGTAAATGATGTAAATATCCATATGGGTTCACTGAAAATGAAATCTCTCTCTCCATACTGCAAATCGATGCAGATGTGGTGAACGACTCAACAGAAACACAACTTGGATGTCAAAGGTGTCCACACTCAGTTTTGCTTTTCTTAGAAGTAAATTTCTTTGCCATCCAATACATTCTGCATTTTGCTAATACCAGCACTACTTGGGGGGAATGGTGTGAGCATTAGTGTCACACTGACCTGGACTTTAATTCTGATTCTCTGACCTTTTTCTGTCCTGATCTTGAGCAACTTACCCCATGAGTTTCCTAATCTTTAAGATGTAAACAATACTGGTATATTGTATGATTATGGAGGGGGCTTAAGTCATAGGTCAGAAAAATATACGGCACAAAGAGACAGATATATAGTACCTATATTATTTCACAAAATACACACACATGCAAGTGTATACATATACATAAATACACACACACACACATATTATACATAATATATAACTCTGTACCAAAAATAAATAAATAAATAACCAAAACTGCAGGAAATAGTTATGCAGAATTTGTGGTACACTATTTCTGAGGCCAAGGAGAGGCCAAGGAGCAAACCTTTGCCATGTCCTTTTGGAGAGGCCCTATGCCAGATTCTGGGATACAGATGAAAGGCCAGCATCTTTCAGGTCCTCCCTGGACTGATGCAGCTGACCTACTACCTTCTGAGTACCAGCCCTAGGCCTGCAGCAGCTCTGTTGCCTTTGTGAGGCCGCTGTGGTCTCCTCCACAGGTGATTTACATGGGGGATCCCCAGGTATCCAGATGAAAGCCCTGAGCAGGAACTTTCCATGGTCAGTTCAGTGCATGCTCCCTGCATTCCTCTCTGCAGCTGTGGTGACTGCTGGCCCAAATCCCCAAAAGAAAAACAATCAGGACCTGTATCCCAATCTACCTGAAAGAGAAAAGACAGCACAATCTATACCAGCGGTTCTCAGCCTGTGGGTCGCGACCACGGGAACTGTGTTAAAGGGCCGTGGCATTAGGAAGGTTGAGAACCACTGATCTACATGTTGGCGCACGGCTCCTTCCTCTCCCAACCCATTGTAATGAGAAGAAAATGTGAAATGAAAACAAAAAATCTTAAATATTACCAAGTTAAGTGTGGATATAAGCTCTTAAAGTATCTTTAATTATAAATGCGTATCTCCCCCCAAAGGAAGGTGGGTTAACGAAGGTTAATGTTGTCCTTGGGGTGGTAGAATTTAAATTTCATGAATCTCCTAAGCCTATTTGACAGAGAAAAAAAAAATGTTGCCATACTTTAGTAAAACCTGCGTTTCAAGGCACTTCCATGATTTATGAATTTCTCTCCTGTAGAGAACAAGTGATATATAGCTGGAGTCTAATTCATTCCAACTCATCACATGTATTTTGTAAAGTCCGTATCAACTTTCCAAATCAATACATAGCTACCAACAAGTAGATGTATTTGGGTTTGAAAAGAGAAAACAATGAGTAGATAGATGTATTTGGGTTTGAAAAAGACAAAAAATAGACTGTGTCCTATTCCTTGTACAGGATTCTGTTAATGTGTTTTCATATGGTATCAGGTCAAACACCTTAACTCATTTTTTAGACTCATTGCCCAATATTCTTCAGCTCCTGTATAATTTACTCTTCTATGCTTGCAGGCAATATTAATTTGCATGGGTTAAAAAAGGTCATTAGTTTATTACTAAGTACCTGTATGGCCTTCAGCAAAGGTAAAGCATTATATGAATAGCGGCTATCTATGCCAGATTAATAGTCCCTTCCTCAAAGCCTTTATTTTTAAAGTTTGATTACTTTTTTACATAGTTCTATTCATAAAACTTATCACTGTGAGGTATCCTTTATTCACATATTTATTAATTTGTTCAAAAATATTTATTGAGAATCTATTGTATTCAAGCTTTGTGCAGAATACAGCAGGAAAAACACAGACAAAAAAAGGGGAAAAAGCAATGTGGAAAGGCATCTTTGAATGGCACAGTTATAAAATTAAAGTCAAAAGAGAAGTTAAGACTTCTTTGCATAGACTACATCCCAGATCAGGTCCCAAGTTAAAGGAAATGATACATGACTTTGAGGATGGCTCTCTGCATTAGTAGAGTGTCATTTCAAAATATTAATACACCTAAGGAATATACATTAGGTATCCTAATATTTGTGCATATGAAATTAAATATACAAGTTGGTAAATATTTTGCTAAATTACTGAGGCAAATGGGGATTTATTTCTATGGAGTCTTTAAGAAAATTGTTCCTACCTTTTGTTCACGGCTTAGTTATAATTGGGATGAAAAGCAGAACGATGGGTTAACTGGGGGAAAGAGGAAGCTCATGGTATTCCAGGCAGAAGGAACCATATAAGATGAGACAGGGGTCTCATTTGGTTAAGTCATACGGTAGTAAAGAAGAACAGTGGGTGATCATGTTGAAAACACAGCTAGGCAGGGCTGTGGGAAGCTGAGCTTGCAAGGTCAAGGAGTTTATAGTTGGTTTTTTTAAGATAATCCAATCTTTTCCAATAATTTTAGTGAGGCATAATTGATATACAGAAACTGCACATATTTGATAAATATAATTTGATGAGTTTGGACAGATGCAAACACCTATGAACCAATACCACAATCAAGGAAGTAAAGACCTCCATCACTTCCAGAAGCTTCCTCATGCCCCTTTAGTTTTTTGGTCTCTTCTTATGCATCATGATAAGAATACTTAACATGAGATTTGCTCTCTTAACAGATGTTTCAAGGGTACAATAGAATACTTAACTATAGGCACTACGTTGAACAGAGCTCTAGAGTTTGTTCATCTTACATAACCAATACTTTATACCTACTGAACATCTATCAATTTACCTTCCTCCTGGTCCCTAGAAACCACCATTCTACCCTCTGTTTCTATAAGTTCGACTATTTTAGATTTCACATATAAGTGAGATCACGCACTATTTTTATCTTTCTTTGCCTATCCTCCAGGTCATCCATTTTGTCACAAATGAAAAGATTTTCTTCTGAATAGTACTTCATTCTATGATGAAGGCCCATTTTCTTTATCCATTCATCTGTCTAATCTGTCTATAAACCAGGGGTCCTTAAACTGTTTTTTTCATATATATGTTCGAGTAGGGTAGAATTTATTTTCTTCAATTTATGTCTTTAATTGAAACAAGTCTATTGAGGATACTGCAGTAGTTTGAATTGGTAGGCTGAATATTTTGACTTTTTTTTTTGAAAGTGTCATTACACTTTCATTTTATTTATTTATTTTTTATAAAAATCACAGCAGTGTACATTAATACTATCATGGGGTACAGTGTACTCTTTCTATATTCAATTTGAGATACTTTCATCCAACTGGTTACCATAGCCTTCATGTGTTTTTCGTAGTTATTGTGTTCAGACATTTATATTCTACAATTAGAGAGATTCCCATCCACCCTTATAGGATGAACCATAGGCACGATCCCACCAATCACCCTCCCTCCACCCAC
Organism: Galagoides demidoff; assembly: GCA_963574575.1. Lineage (NCBI taxonomy): Eukaryota > Metazoa > Chordata > Mammalia > Primates > Galagidae > Galagoides > Galagoides demidoff. The sequence goes on along the minus strand of CAUYQV010085132.1, from coordinate 174 downwards.
CCTCCCCTCTCCCCTTCCCGCCCTCTCCCCATTTTCCTGGGCTAAAATTGGGTTATAGCTTTCCTGTGAAAGTTTCATAGTAGGGCTGAGTACATTGGATACTTTTTCTTCCATTCTTGGAATACTTTGCTAAGAAGAATATTTTCCAGCTCCATCCAAGTAAACATGAAGGAG
>CAUYQV010085128.1:0-15423 GCA_963574575.1 Galagoides demidoff | reverse complement strand
TATAGTTGATGCTATTTCAAAATAACATACAATCTATAGTTGATACAGGTTTATTAAATATTCTAGTTCTTTATGGCTGAGTCTAGGAAGGTGGTGTGCTTCCAGGTATTGGTCTATTTCCTCCGAATTTTCATATTTCTGAGAATAGAGTTTTTCGTAGTAATCATTGAGGATTTTTTTTTAATTTCTGAGGTGTCTGTTGTTATTTTTCCTTTGTCATTTATGATTGATGATATTAGGGATTTTAATTTTCTATTTTTTGTTAAGTTGGTCAAAGGTTTATCAATTTTGTTGCATTTTTCAATGTTTAAACAGTTTCTGGTCATGGTAGGCACTCAAGACATGCTTGCTGGTTGAAGGAAATTTCTCCAGATATTTAAATGAGGGTACAAGGGCTATAGTTACAAATCACAGAATGTCCTTTTCACATTCCCAGTGGAGTGAGGTCTGTTCACTATGGAGCATTGCTCTCTTCAGACATCACTGCACAGACTATTTTCACCATAAGGGAGGCATCTTTTAATTGGGGACAGTAGGGGACCTAGAACTGCTGGGGTGCTCTATTCCATCTGGTGATTGGAAAACATAGGAGTCCTGATCCAGAGGCTGAACCTTCAATTTAGTTTGTATTACTATTCCTACTTGTGCCCTCATTGTCTCCTTTCTTGGAATGTTTTAGAAGAAAAAGCCTTTGGAAATGTAGAAATGGAAAGTTGTAATTTAGTTTTGCTTAATGCCACACGAGGTATTGGACAGAAATAAGAAGATGGAAAATATATGAAATTCTGAGTAGTCTGTATATTTTGTATTTTAACATGGTGTCTGAACTATTATAGAAAAGATGAAAGAAATTAAAATAGCTTCTTAAAAACAATTCAATATGTAAAGAAAGAGGATGATTCAATGAAGCACTATCATTATTAATCACAATAAGTGATTATAGTTATGTAGTGCATTACAGCTAATATGCCTGCCTCACATTATCTTACTCTTTCTATAAACCTAGACCCTATTTCTTCAGCATTTGACTCACAAACATTTGGTGGAGGTTCAGGCACTTCTTCTAGGTCCTGGGAATTCTGAGAAATTCACAAGTGATCACAGTGATAATAGCCAGGTAAATGCTAAGGTTAGAGGTGAACACAGTGCATTCTAGGAGCAAACCTAAGAGACACTCAGACTGTAGAACATTGGGGAGGCCTTGTGAAGGAGGAGAAGGAGGAGCTAAATCATAGGTGAGTAGGAATTAGCTGGTGGAAAAGACAGAGTAGGGTCAAGGAAGTGTGAGAGCGTGAGGGTGTGCCAGTAACTTCAGTTAAACCTGCATCACTGAGAGATGGATAGAAAGGAATGAAGGAGCATGGGAAGATGGGCTGCACACAAGCCAGGAGGTAGAATAAGAGGGGTCTTGACTCCCCTGCTAGGTAAACACTTTCATAATATAGAACATCCCAGGGAAATTGGGAGACACTAAAGGATTCCAAGCAAGGAGCAGAGATGATGAGATATTGCAGCTACTCTTAATTGCTTACCCCATGGAAATCCTCAGGTTCTTTGTAAAGAATCCCAATTTTTCTCACATGTCAGGAAGCTATGTTTTTAGTGGAAACTGGGCCCCACCCTATGCCCAGGAGGTAAAATTAGATCAATATAAGCCAATCTTAGTTATTCCACCCCATCAATGCTGCATGATTTAGCCACTGGCATCTGTCACAATTGTGGCCAAACTATTAAGGAGGAACCTTTTTTAGGGATTCTGGAAAATATTTCCTCACTTTTAAAAAGGGATATAAACCAGGCATAGTGGTGGACACCTGCAGTCCCAGGTACTCAGGAGACTGAGGCAGGAGGATCTTCTTGAGCCTCAGAATTCTGGGCTGTGGTATGTCCTGCTGATTGGATGTACACTAAGTTTGAAATCAATATGGTAACCTCTTAGGAGCAAGGAACGATGCACCAGATTGCCTAAGGATGAGTGAACTGGGCCAGGTTGCCAACAGAGCAGGTAAAAACTCCCATGCTGATCACCAGAGGGATTGGGCCTATGAATAGCCACTGCACTCCAGCCTGGGCAACACTGTGAGCCTGTCTCTCTTATGATGGTGGGGGGAATATTAATCATGACATTTTTTTCTTCCACTATTGCACAATGTATGAAAATGTGTTTCTTGGAGCAAATGCAGCCATCTTGGGACCATGAAGGGACCAGCCTGAAGACAAAAGTCAATATACTGGGATGAAAATGTCAAAGATGTAAAGAACCAAGGTCTTTGATGCAGCTGAATAAATGATAGACTCTGTAACCACCTACTCCAGACTTCTTTTTAAGTGAATTTTTAAAAGCTCCTTAATGAAATCCCCTTACTGTCATTCTCTTTTATTTTGTAAGCAAAAACATCCCAATTGATATATTGATTTTCAATTTAGAAAGTTCATTCTGGAAGCTGTGAGCCAACTAGGTAGAAGGGAATTAAGAATGCAGGTCAGGATATTAGTAGGAGGCTGCTGTGGATTTAAGAAATGGATTTAAGAAATAGGAGGAATTTGAAGTAAACAGGACTTGGCAACCATTTAGTTATATGTCCTGAGTAATTCTGAGGTTTTTGGATCATGGAGCCAGTCAATGAGTTAGGGGACAGAGAAGGAAGAGGAACATATGTGGGGCTTGGTAGAAATGATGACAAAAAGGCTACCATGCCCACTTTGCAGATGAAGTAAAACCAAGTCTCATTCACTAGTTTATAGTCTGTGAGAATATATGCATCTTGTTTATCATTTTACTACCAATTCTTCAGGGCCATACAATAGATTCATAAGGATGCTGAATAACAAATGAGTGATGCTTAGCAAAATTACATTATTTGGCTATATCATTAGAAGTTGTGAAGCAAGGACACACACTCAAGACCTCTAACTGTTTTTAACACACTGCCTACCACAAGCCAACAACATCAAAAACATGTTGACTCTCAGACTCTGAAGCAGAGGAGGAGATTCTTATTGATAGACACAGAGTAAGAGTGGGCTCATTCCCTCAGATCACCATAAGAGGGTATCTAAGTTTTTTTCATTAATGTATACATTATGGAGGAGTTTCTAAAGAGAGCAGATGTTCAAGAAGCATTCATTTATGGACATCTAAGGTCCCTGAATTATACTTCATCAGTGACATATTATATAGAATGAAACAGACTACTCTTATTCTAACCTAGAGCTTACATTTAGAGAATTAGGCAAAAGCTTAAGATTTAAAGCTTCTCTGCTATCTGGAGTGAATAGAGACTAAGTAAATCCCTTTTAGATACCTTTTAGTCATTTCTTACATTGTTTTTGAAATTGTCAGGGAATAACTGTTCACCAGTTTGTGTGTGATAATCATTAAAGTACTAGAAGGTCTTCTTCAAAATATTCTTGTAGTCTTTATTCCTTAATAAGAAATAATCCTATTGCTCTGGCCTTCTTAATACCCTTCTTTTAATACTTTCATATATTTTTTGTCTCTTTTCTTAGCACCCTTTATTTTCTCCATGCTCTTTGACTGAGAGATTCAAAATCTTGTTGAGAAAATGATTACTTAAATTTTTTTTTTCTTCTCTTAAATCAAATTCATAAGAATTTAAATGTTTTCTCAAATTAAACTAAGAGTGACGGAGGAGGCAAAGAAGTACGAAACACTGACCCTAACCTCAAAGAACTAATCCCTGGGTATAGGAGACAGGATGCACATAAGCACCTAATAATAAAAGAACAATATCATGGGGTATAAATCAAGTGTCTTGTTTGTCAGATAAAGACTCAAAATGCTTTGGCAACTTATGAAAGCATTAGAGCACCATGGACTAAGAGAGAATTCATGAATGCCAACGAATACAGAGCCTGCCTTTAAGGCATCTAAGATTTGGATGGGAAGAATAGGAGTATGGAAGGACGAAATGGGAGGGGGCTGGAGTATAAAGAACTACAGCAGAGGGTTTATGTGGAAAGGACATCCAAGATACTTATTCTCCCACCAAAGCCTTATATTTATGTTGATAGGTATCCTGTCCAATATGGCTATTATACAGGTGGGTGAAGGATATTATCTCTCTTCTCCCAAATGTGGTGCTTTCATCAATGGACCTATTTGCCTTCTATAATTAATGAAAATGATGTTGACTTTTAATTCTATCTTTATTCTTAATTAGTATTTTGGTATCCAGTATACATAAAATATTAAAAAATTGGGGTTTAGTCATCATATGGTTACCTCGGATTATAGAAATTTAATAGACCTTGTATGGTCAGAACTCCATAGATGTTTATTGAATCAATGGAAGAAAGAAAAAGAAAAAAAAGAATGGATGGAGTTCGGAAATGTCATTTCTTGCTAATTTTCCAAAAGTTAGGGGAGCAGCTATTAATAATAACTTAATTGGTATTTAGAATCTAATAATTAGTATTAGGTTTAAGTTATTATGATTTGCCATGTCCCAAAGAATATAAGGTATCCAACTGGTATATTTTTATTTTCTTCTTCAGATCAATATGGTTATTCATCTTTTTATAAAGTTCTTGAAATTTTCAACAGGTCACTGCAGTTTGAACATAACCAGTTTCAATATTTCTTCTAGGAGTAGTACAAATTTGAAATATCAAAAGATAGCTCAAAGGTAATAAAGTGAAAACAACAGTAATTTAGTTCCATCTTACAACACTCTAAAGGAAATAATTCCGGCAACATTCATGGTAGTCTAAACCATCTACTGACTTTATGTAAACCTTTCTGATCTAAAGAGGTAAAAGGGGAGGGGAACAAAGAATGTGAGAAGAAATAAGTAGTTATATACAATAACAAACTCCTTTCTCCCAGGGGTAAATTATTCTGGAGCAGGAATGAACTGAAATCCTTTGCATAAGCAAGAGCTGAGTAAGATAAACATCTCAGACATTGGCAGAGATTTGGAAGACCATCTCAGCATTCCAGGCTCCCTGCATTGTTGCATATTGTGGGAAAAGGGCCACCAGCCTTGAAGCCAAAATGGCCCATGTCAGGGTGACTTCTGCCCTCAGAGCAGTATAATCCTGGGCAAATCATTTAACCCTTCGGAGTCTCTTTCTTCATCTCAAAACAGGGACGCTCGTACCTACTTCACAGGATGGTTGCACAGATAAAACAAAATAATGTCCACAAAAGCCCAACTGATTACTTCATAAATAGCAGGAGTTCAATGAGTTGTAACTCTTATTAATTCTTAAGCAACCATAAGGGGCTAATTTCTCAACTCCAGCCTGTTTGGTAGAAATCAAATATGACCTCACCTTATTGTAGCAAAGAGGAAAAGGTGCCCTTACCTCAGGTGAAAAGAATCAAATCAATTTGCTCATACTAAACACCATTCTTATGAGATACACACATGGCTAGGAATAAAGCTAGAGCCAAGTGTCAATCATTAAACAGAACAAGAGCCAGAAATACCTGAGGGTAGGAGGTATAAGCTTTTGGTCCCAATTCTCTGATAGGTTTCAGCTCCTTCTCACCTCCCCTTTGAGTACTCCAGGTTCCTCTCTGACTTCCCACCAATCTAGCAGTCTTTTCCTCACAGCTGCTACCTGGAAGCTTACTTAGGGTTTCTCAAATTTTAAGAAGTTCCTGTTGAAAAATTTAAGGCTCAGGAAAAATTAAATAAATTACTTTGTACAATGTAAAGGGAAAACTCTCTCCCCTGTTCTTAGATCATGTTTATCAATGACACATATGAAGAGATTTGGGGCTATCCAGGAGATGTACAGCATTATGAGTAGAAATATTGCTTTAAAAGAATTTGAAAATATGGTTAAAATATGCATGGAACAAATGAAGATAATTTGGGTTTTTGTATTAGAATAAAGAAAAACTCCCAGTTTAGTTATGAAAGAGTATATACTTTAAAACATAAAGCATGACTTAAAATCTATAATATCTCAACCACACCTGTGGTGCATCTTAAAAGGGTACATGTGAAACTTACTAAATGTAGAATATAAATGTCTTAACAAAATAACTAAGAAAATGCCATGAAGGCTATGTTAACCAGTTTGATGAAACTATTTCAAATTATATATAAAACCAGCACATTGTACCCCATGACTGCATTAATGTACACAGCGATGATTCGATAAAAAAAAAAAAAATCTATAATATCTTGGCTCAGCGCCCGTACCACAGTGGTTATGGCACCAGCCACGTACATCAAGGGAGCCGGGTTCGAACCCTACCCTGGTCAGCTAAACAAAAATGACCACTGCAACAAAAAATACTTGGCCGTTGTGGTGGGTGCCTGTCCCAGCTACTTGGGAGGCTGAGGCAAGAGAATCCCTTAAGCCCAAGAGTTTGAGGTTGCTGTGAGCTGTGATGCCATAGCACTCTATCAAGGGCAACATAGTGAGACTCTGTCTCAAAAAAAAAAAAAACTATAATATCTCAGGAATAAGCATTTTAAAAATCTTAAATCCATGTAACATGCTGTTGGAAAATCTATTTTGAAGTCTAGAAAAAAAGCTGAAGTATAGTGTGTCTAGAGACACTGTTTTTGTATGTATGATGCATTTTGTAATGGAGAAATAGTTCTAGAAATAGTAATGGTTAAAGCTGTTCAAAGGCTGCCCTTTCTTATCTATGTGATACAAATGAAGAGCAATTTGCAGATAAATCCTTTAACTTGTTTTTGTTTTTGACTATGGATATAATTGCGGGAACAACCTTGGGTCACACACTTGTAATATCAATAACACTTTTCTGTGGCCAGTCTTAGGCAACTTTGTGAAGTAGTATAACTTTGTCTTTAAGACTGTTCTAGCATCTGTCCTGGAAGCTCCCAAGGCCTTCTTCCATTTCATAATTTCATCCCTGTCCCCAGGGGCTTAGGATTTTTCTTCTGAATATTCACATGATAAGTCACTGATTAGCGTTAGTTTATGTTCAACCTCTTCACAGGAGTCTTTGCATTAAGGAAAAACATGATTATTAAGAATTAGTCCAACCTCAAAGAAGAAATTTCTAATGGTAAATTTCAGATGCCACAGTAGTTGAATAGAGAATTATTTGGATCATGAAGATTCCCCATCACAGGACAAGAACTAGAAGAATATTAATAGCCATATTACCTTCTGCTCCATTTCTTAAATTTTGGTTGTGAGATCGCTTGTGCTACAATCACCAGAGAGACCTCATTGAAAAATAAAACAACAGATTTCTAGGCCCAGTTCCAGAATCATTAAATAAGAATCTCAGGGAGTGAAAAGCTTATAATTCCAAAAGAAAAGACAGATGGGTAAACAGACATAGGTACTAGTATCCCAATTTTGAAAATCATCAGATTAGCCTTGTCGACAAAAGCTTAAGGTTTCCACAGATTAACTGGCCCACCAGTATCTGTTGTGCCATATTAGAACAGGAATTTTATTTTAAATAGTAGCAGTGTGTAAGGAACAGCAATTTCATCTTTTGATCTTACCAGGCACACCGGCTTGGATCCAGAAGTTAATGTCTTCCCCTTCTCCTTTGGTAAAGACCTGCGTGATATTAAGGGGCCGCAGCAGGCTCATGACCTCTTCCATGATGGACCTGGCCTTGTCACTGCCAGTGAACTGTAGCCCAGTAGGTAAGTAGGTTCCAGCATCACACTCCATCACCAGGCTGTACTGGGAAATATTTACCTGGACAAAGGAGGAAAATGTTTGGTTCATGTCTGTTGTTCTCTGCTTTCTCTCTGAGAACTATCAAAACACACTAACCAAATACTATACCTCCTTAAAAGTTGTTGCTGAAATATGTGTTGCTTTCCCTGACTTAGGGTCTGTCTGGCCTACCTCCCACCGAACTGTTCTGAGATGCACAATTACTCAGCTTGGGATTTGCCAAACTCAAGAGTTGACTTGGAAGGATTCAAGAAGTAGAAATTGTAGGAGACCCTGCACCAAGCTTGTGAAAGCGGCCACCAGTCTTGAGGGAGGCCCTGGAAGCGGGACATTTCCTAACCGGCATGGAGATGTTTGGCTGCCCAGAGACAAGCCTTCAAGCAGCTACATGAGATAATGAGGTAAGATTGGTAGCTCATTGGACATTCGTGGTGCAGCAGGGTCGGAGTCAAGCTCATGGGGAAAGAGCACGTAGTGATCGTTAAGCACATGGCTCTTGTGTGTGGGCCCCCACACCTGTTGTATAATGGTTGAATAAAAGGTCATGGGAGCAGTTGCTCAGGGCTCTCCCTGGAGATAAGGGAAGTGCACCTCTTGCAGGCATTTGTACCTTCAATCCGTGGTTCTGGCTGTTTTATTTGCACAGCGACGGGGTGCCTACAGTGGGCACTGACAAGAAACATAATGAAGGGAAATATAAAGCCCCTTATTAAAGTTGTTCAATTATTTCTATTAGCAATAACATTCTTTCAACCCATTTTCTGATGTGTCTACTGTGTACCAATATACAATTCCGCCTATGTGGCAAGGATCTCCAGATAATGTTAGCCATGCCCAGACCAAAAAAAAAAAAAAAAAAAACAAAAGCATGCTCTGTGAACTTATTTCTTTGCACTTCTTCCCTCTAAATAGATATTCTATCTTACTGGAATTGTGAGCTCTGCCAAAGCTTAAAGGCATCAAACTGACAGGTTTGTCTTGGGTTTCTGATTTTGTAGCTGTTCCATCTGTTGAATCCCCAGGGCAGGGGGTAATAGAAGAAGACATGAAACACGGCACTCCCTGGTGTAAAAGCACAGCACTCTAATCTCAGGCAACTCTGGCAGGCTACTAGTTTGTAAACTTTTCCAAATAAAGTCGGGTAAGAATGCATGTGGTGATTTCATGTAGCCAATATTGTCACTGCAAGAGCTTTGAAAATAACAGGCTCTCGACAGGTTGCATAGTTAAATTGCTACCCAGCCCTACAACTTACAAGTTTAAGGCCCTCAAACTAGCCAGGCCATCTGTCTCCCAGAATCTATCCACTTCTTCAAGACCTTGACCACCACTTTGGTCAAGTTATTCCCAAGCTATGCTTGGACGGCACTGCTCCTCATTTCTCATCATTCCCCTTGTAAAAATTAATAGTAACATTTGTACAGTACTCCCAGAGAGCTTTCATATTTGCAATAATCTTTGGTGTTCTTCGACAACCCATAAAAGAGACAAAACAGCTTTATTGGTTTTTTTTTTTTTTTTGGAGACAAAGTCTCAAACTGTTGCCCTGGATAGACTGCCATGGCATCATAGCTCACAGCACCCTCCAACTCTTTGGGCTCAAGCAATTCTCTTGCCTCAGTTTTTCTATTTCTAGTACAGATGGGGTCTTTTTTCTTTTTTTTTTACTCAGGCTGGTCTCATGAACTCAAGCTATCCACCTGCCCCAGTCTCCTAGAGTGCTAGGATTACAGGCATGAGTCACCGTGCCCAGCCAAAACAGCTTTATTGTTGATGCTACTTTATAGGAAAGGATCTGAGGATCAGAGAGGTCAAACGATTTGCTCAAAGCCACACAGGTGGCAAATGGTAGTGCTGGTTCTGAAATACTATACTTTCTAAAACTCTAAACTGCCATCCTAGCACGTGACTAGTAAGTTATACTCGTTCTGCATTAGAATGATTTTTTTCACTTACATAACAATTTTGAGGATTGCATAAGTATTTTTTCCTAAAACAGATTTCACTTACAAAGATTTCCTAATATTTGCCATGGCGTGCACTCCTGCTACAAAAGTGAGAACAGTGGCAGGTTTGTAACAGAGGACGTTGCCTGCTGAATGCAGGGCCCTGGGATACCAGTTATTTTGGTTGTTGTTATTAGTGGTAAGAAGGTTAACAAAGAAGAAGTCTGCTCATATTTCCGCTCTCAGGTCTAAAGAATTTCTGTCTTCATGGTGATTTTCACTGAAAGACCCCAGGCATCTGTAATAAAAAGTGCCACCTCAGCTTTCAGCTGTGGCTATTGCGTTATAGTAGCATCATTAGAGTTAATAATATGCAAAATATTTGCATTAATGTCTTACATTCAGGGCTCATTTAACTAGTACATTGGTGCTAGATCAGCAGGTTGACGTATAATTTGGTCTTCCCTTGAATGTCCTGCCTTACCCCTCACCTCAAACACTTTCCCTTCCCTGCAAAAAGAAGAGAAAATTCAAAATATATTTTAAAAGTGAAAACAGAATTGGGCAATCTTATATGTGAGGATTCCCAGATTGCAGGCAGACTCCATTCTTTGCACAAGAATATCAGGCAAAGTGCTCCTAATTATGTATATTTAGGTTAAAAGTGGAGCTAGTTAGCAGTTTGGCTGTCAGACTCAACACTAATGAGCAGCCTGGTGAGGTGGACATAGCCCTGGACCCACTCTGTTCCACTCCTGACTCAGTGACTGACACACTGTGCTACCAAGGAGGCGGGAGGCTGGTCTCTCCCTCTGTCCCCATGTCACCTCGGCCCTTGGCTCCTCCATCTGCAGGATGGGACAAAAGCTTAAATAATGAGCCTGTGCATATGGAGCTTCAACCACCTTTAACGAAAAGGCCTTTGTAGGCCAAATTGCACGAATTGAACTAACCAGGGTTTCTTACAACATTTCCTTTAAGTGCTTCCTGGGCACACTTTAACTGCAAATGAACAGATGTCCTAGGGCCAGGGGACTTCACAGTATATGAATGCTACCATGCATGTCACAGGATGTTGATAGGAACACAGCAAATATGTAAATAAAGCTTGCAAATGCGCTGTAGGCTATGTGTGTAGGTGGTTACATGGCGACCACTTCAGCAGAGAGATGGAGCATGGGCCTTGTAACTATTGAATATTTAAATTATTATTCAAACCCTTGTATGGGCCTGGGTTGGCTCCTCATATCAACTGATCTTTAGCTGTGTGACTTCAGGCAGTCCATGGAGCCTCTCAGTTTCTTCTTTCACGAGCTGGGAATGATAATGGCACCCAGCTCATGAGGTTGTAGGAAGCAGTGCCTTTTACAGCCTAGGGCCTAAATAGCACTTGACAGCAGCATTATCATTTCTGTTCTTAGCACTGGGCGTCTCTACCTCTCAGATATTCCAGGATGGTCCCAAGCTAACCCTTCTGTTAGCTGTTTATAGTGATGATAGGTAGCGCTTTTGTGATGCTTCCTATAAGCCAGACACTATGTGAAACATTTTATAGCTCCTTCCATGTAAAGGGCACATTCTATAAGTGCTGTTATAGTTCTCATTTCACAGATGAAGTAACTGAGGTTGAGCCAGGCTAACCTGCTTTCTCAAGGTTATCCTGAGATAACCAAGGTAGTGGTGCAGCCAGAATTCAAACTCAGAGGTCTGTCTGCCCGAGTGTGTGCTCTCAACCTTTCTACCGCTCTGTCTCCTGAAAATTACTTCTCTAGGCTAGACCACAAATCCTCACATCTAATTCAGAAACATAATCTCTATAATTTCAGAGATTACAGTTAAACATATGGATTTTTAAACATTTATTCGTGTTCAGAACACAAGCTATCCTTGGATGGAATTTATTGTTCTTGCTAATGAAGTAATTTAATTAAGCAAAGAGAGGAATGTAAAAAACCGAAAGAAACCACCAAAAAACAAACAACAACAAAAACCCCTCCTGCTCTACAGTTTCCTCTCAACCAGCAATAAAAAGCCTAAAACAGTAAAACATTTTTTCAAGCCAAATTAAGACAGGATGTACAGATATCAGTGAGCCAGAATTCTGGCATAGGTAGAGAAATGTTTGATTTCCATGCACATAGAATTTTATTAGCTGCTGCTAACGTGATGGCAGCATTGGATTGTTTTCTATTTATATATAAACATCTCCATATGTTTCCAATGTGGAACTAAGAAAACAAACCACCCACCCTCTGTGACACTGCCTTTTCTCCACACTGATGGAGTCATTATCTAATTGTTAGCACATGGTGAAGGAGCTGGGAAAACAAAAGGTCTCGGCAGGAAGAAACCCGGATGAATAGCTGGGTCACTGGTCTGTTAGAACTGCTGCTTCTCGGAAATGTGTGGCCACAAATATTCCCCTTCCTCAGTATGATCTGTATGGGGACACACTCAGTGTAGATGTGAAGAGCTGCTTATAGCTAGTGACAGGGAGCAGAGCCACGCTCACTTTACTCAATGCATTTCGGCACTCCTAACAAGGTATTTGTCTTTACAGGATGTAGGAAGAAACCTGCTCCCAGAGACTGAATGCTTTACTGCTGAGATAACCAGCACTGATAGGGACAAGCTGGGGCACATAGATGAGCAGTGCAGTGATAAGCTTAGATATTATCTTTAACTGCCTTCCCATGCTTTGTTCTCTTAATAAAGAGAAACATCTCTTTATTAGGAGCCATGAAAACTGCCATTCCAGACGAATAACCAACAAACACATGAAAAAATGCTCATGGCCTTTCATCAGAGAAACGCAAACCCAAACCAGCCTGAGATATCACCTAAGTCCAGTGAGATTAGCCCACATCACAAAGTCCCAAATCTGCAGGTGCTGGCATGGAAGTGGAGAGAAAGCAACACTTTTGCACTGCTGGTGGGACTACAAATGAATACAACCTTTTTGGAAAGAAGTAGGGAGAATTATCAAGCAACTGAAAGTCAATCTTCCATTTAATCCCATAATTCCATTACCAGGTATATACCCAGAAGAACAAAAATCATTTTTACCACAAAGACATTTGCATCTGAATGTTTATTGCAGATCAATCAGAATGCTTACTGCAGCTCAATTCCTAATTGCCAAGTTGTAGAAGCCGCCTAAATTCCCATCATCCCTTGAATGGATCAACAAAATGTGGCCTATGTTAACCATGGAGTACTATTCAGCCCTAAGAAAAAATAAAGACTTTATATCTTTTATGTTTACCTGGATGGGGCTGAAACACATTCTTAGTAAAGCATCTCAAGAATGGAAAAAAAAAAACCCCAATGTACTCAATACTAATAAGAAACCAATATATAAACAATTGCACATTCACACAAATGATAACACACAAATAGAGTCCAGCAAGGGGAGGGGAGAGGACCGAGGGGGTGAGAAGGGGGAGGGTAATTGGAGGGAGGAGGGAGGGCACTTGGCAGATCTCACCTAGTGTACACAATGTGAGGATATTCAGCACCTCCCCTGAGTGAAGAGCTCAACTATAACTTGAACTTTACCTTGGAAGGGAGAACAATGTAACCTAAAAAGTAGTATTCCCATATTCATTTAAAATTTTAAAAAAAGAAGAAACAGAAACTCTCATTCATTACAATGAAGCGCACACAATGTGATGCAAAGGAAAACTCCTAGGCATCCTCCTAGGTTGGGCCCCTGGGTCAGTTAATACCTGCTCAGGGTTGAGGGTTTATAACTTTGTCTTGTGCTTCCATCACATCCTGTCACACTTTTTTACTTCCTTTTAAGGGTCAGGCTACTCTGCCAAAGAACCATTTAGTCACCATTAGCATTCTTTGAGTACGATGCAAGATTTAAAAGAAGGAACATGTTTAAAATACATGTTTTAAAATACTTCATCACATAAACACAAAGATTATGTTTGTGTTCTTTGCTTAAAACTTTCAAGAGATTCTTTTTTCAGAAACATTGACCCACGTTCAATAACGTTTCCTTTTCCCCAAATCTGGTTTCTTTTTCCAAAACTTTTTATGGTCTCATAACCTACAGAAAATGACCTATGACAAAACCATGAGAATATTAACTTATTTTCTCATGTTTCTCAACATGTCTTTGATTTTGATGTAAAGAGAAATCAAATGAAAAGAAAAAGAGACTCATCATTATTTGAATTAATCATATAGCTGCCTGAATTTATTCTTCCAAGAAGCACATTCCATGATGACAGAGGGCAATCATCCTCTACCATTTTCTCACTCCAGTAAACGTTAATGTTCTACAGGTAATTGTAGCAATACTGTTTGGTTAGGTGGTAGGCTCAAAACTAGTTCTTAGAAACAAATCATGTTATCCAGTGTGTGCTAAGTTGCTGAAATTCTCTTTTCCAGCTCTGTAACTGACCCTGGGATCCCCAGTTTCTGGGGGTGAAGGTGGTTCTTCAGAGAAGACTGAAGAACCAGGACTGGGTGATAGGGAAAGTGGTTTCCCCCTGCTGTGCAAAGTCAAAAACAGACTTTACTTTCTGGTCAGGTCTCCCTTAAAGTTTAGACTTTTATTTCTACAGTCTCTAACCATCACTTTTGAACAGACTTGGGCACCCAAGGGAATACCAGGAAAGAGATGATGACAAGGTGGAGTGCTGTATGTTATTTTTATTTGACAGCTAAACTGGCTGTAGCTTGGGGAAATGGGCACTCTTGGGTAAGTTACATAAGTACTAAAATTGCAGATACCTTTTGTGGTTTAGCCACCCTCGTGCCTGGAGCAGGAACAGAATGAATAGCTTCTGAAGATCCCTTCTCAGCCCTATCATTCTGTGTGGGTGCACAGAGGCACTCTGTTGTGAGACAAACCTGTTTACAGGCAATCCAATTTTTACAATGTTATTCAAAGCTCTCTAGATTTTAGTGAATTCTCCTCTTGTGCTAGTTAAGGTCCATGGATAGTCCTTAAACTTACTGAAAGCACATGATCTTTCCATAAATGTCACTATGGTAATGATAGTGAGCCAGAAGGCTAAAATATGGCATAAACATTGGCTAAAAATTTTTTTGTGTTATATAGCAAACGTGACTATATTCTATTTGCTCTTAGAAAAAAGGGTGCAACATCCGGGCATTTGTTAGACAGACTTAAAAACGATGTACATGGCAAATGAATGTCTATCTCAGTTTATTCTTTGATGTTGAGGCAATATAATATTATAGTAACAGAAGCAGTGGGAGTTAGAATCTCACGATTAAATTTTGATTCCATTAATGACATACATCGGTCAAGTGCTTCATGTTACTGGTTTCATATTCATTTCAGTGTGCAGTTTCGGAACAGAAATCTCCAACATAGCTGGCTTTGTCAAAGCAGCCTTCTTTGCTTTTCACCTCCTCCTTCCCTCTCAGCCCCCTCCTCCCAGGCTATCTCCCTGTCAGTCTCTCCCTTTATACCTACAACACTTCCACCCTTTCCCAGTTTCAAAAGGTAGAAACTAAATCGCCTAAATGAGGAAATGTTTCTTCAGTTAACCCTTTTCCTTTAATACTGTGACACGCTAAATAAACACAAAGATGTGTTTCTGTTTTTTTGACTGCCTCACCAGTCAAGATAGTGCTTCCGGGTTGACCTCTAAGGCCCTTCTCTTGGCTGGGAAGACCACAGCAGCTTCTTCTTTTTTTTTTTTTTTTTAATTTTATTGAATGGTAACTATGTACATTAATGCACTTCTGGGGTACAGTGTGGGGTTTTCACATGCAATCTGAAATACTTCCATCAAACTGATCAACACAGCCTTCATGTCATTTTCTCAGTTAT
>CAUYQV010085127.1:0-10253 GCA_963574575.1 Galagoides demidoff | reverse complement strand
ATGGCACTGCAGGCTCGGCACCTGTGGCTCAAGTGGCTAGAGCGCCAGCCATGTACACCCGAGGTGGCAGGTTCGGATCCAGCCAGGGGCCCGCCAAACAACAATGACGACTGCAACCAAGGGATGGCCAGGCGTTGTGGCGGGCGCCTGTGGTCCCAGCTACTTGGGAGGCAGAGGCAAGAGACTCGCTTGAGCCCAGGAGGTGGAGATTGCTATGAGCTGTGATGCCATGGCACTCTACCCAGGGGGATAGCTTGAGGCTCTGTCTCAAAAAAAAAAAAAATATATATATATGTATATATATAAAGTAATTCACAAGAGAGAATACCTCCATTTCATATTCCTTTGGGGAGATGTATTAGTTTCCTGGGGCTGCTTGAAGAGAGCACTGCCAACCAAGCAGCTTAAACAACAGAAATTTGTTGTGTCATTATTCTGGAGGCCAGAAGTTGGAAATCAAGGTATCAGCAGGGCTGGCTCCTTCTGAGGGCTGTGAGGGCAATTCTGCTCCAGGCCTTCCCCCTCGCTTCTGGCAATCACGGGTGTTCTTTGGCTTGTACATGCAGCGCTCCAAACCTCTGTCCTCACGTGGTGTCTTCTCTGCATCCCTTTACATCTTCTCTCTGCAGGTCTTTATGTTCCAGTTTCCCCGTTTAACAACAAGGACCCAGTTATATCAGATCAGATTCCCACCCGAATCTGGAACAGATCTTAACTTGGTCATCTATAAACACCCTATATGCAAATAAGGTCACACTTACAGGTCCTAGGGGTTACGACTTCAACATCTTTTAGGGGAGCACAATTCAACTCAAAACAAGGGGAACTGAACAACGAACGAAATACCTCTGGGTTAAAAAAAATTAAAAAAAAAAAACGTAATCATGCTAAGCTGGTATGGTTTCCTCCACTTCAACTTTGATTAGTGAGAAGTCTGTGGCATCTTCACCTAGACAGTCCCAGGAAGGCAGTTTCCCATTAGAAGACACGGCTATTAGAGGCTGTTTCAATAGACAATCATGGGGAGCTGAGTACAAATCACTCCCCGGAAACAGTGGCCAAAAATCAATGATCAAAAGCTTCCAAAGGACCAATTTTAAAAGCTGCTGGTAAGGTCTGATTTGGACAAGCTGAGGTTCCTTATAAAGATGGATGACTTGGTTCTACAGTGAAATGGGGTGTAGGATGACGTGGGGGGAGAAGCTCTGCTTCAGTGGCCGCTTCCCCAGGCAGCTCATGGCTTTGGGCAGGTGTTCCACTGTTCTTGGTCTTAGTGTCCCTGTGAAGGAGCGGACAGTGACCTGTGTGTTGGTTACCACTGAACGCTGAAGGCTGTGTGGGCTGAGCTAGTGTCCACCTGAGATAGGGAAAAAGCAGCTTCCTGCCTAATACTGCAGGGTGAGATCCCCAGACCCTGGCCCATGCTGCTCACACAGGGAGTGTTCCATGAATTTAACAGGGTCTCACCAATAAATATGACTTTACTTTCCACACAGCCGTACTGTGGGGCTGTGGGAATATCGATGCATGGAAAGGAAAACTTAAACCAACTCTGATGAGGTCGCATATCTATGCAGCCCTCCTTTCTCTGAATAACTTTCTATCACAAACGCAAAAATCCTGGGGGTCACTGTGAATGAATGGGTACGGAGGCCTTTGAGTAGCTTGCTGGCCTAGGTGGAAGGTTCACCACACAAAGACCTGTACAAACTACGAGGGGCTGAACAGCTTGAGGAACATTCATCCTAAACAGAGCGGCCAGGCCTGGGGATGCTCACCCTGTTCCCTGGCTGTGGGGTTGAGTGACTGACTTTGTCTTTTTAGGGCAAGGATTTTACAGAGTATTCACAACACACACGTCTTCTTGTGAATGTGAACACATGAAAGGTAAGTCATCAGCTGAGCTAATTCTTTAACGTGTTTTCATGAGGATTTCAGCTCTTAGAGAGTGGGCAGTATCTTGAGAGTCTCAGCAAAGCACCCCAAATTTGACTTCCTTCTCATCCTTCAGTGTGTCTTCAGAAGACACAGGATTGAACTGGACCCACGTACATTTACAGATGGACACCCTGCAAAACCTCCTTTCTGACATCTTTGCTGGGCTTGTGCTAAGATTTTCATAAACTGATCTGGAAAACTATGTCTCTTCACCTTCCTACACCACGCACCATTTGCAGAGAAAGGATAGATAGCGCTTCTGAGAGGTAATTCCTCCAGAGGGAGGGGAGTAAAAGGGGGTTGATTTGGTTTGGTAGACTTTTTTACATTTCCAAGAGGTTATATAAGAGAATTGCTTTCCTTCTGGCAATATCTATTGAGAAAAAGGGCCCTTTGGAGCCCTTTTATAGGAGAAACAGTAACTTCTATTTCCCTACCCAGCATCACATTTAAAGGGCTTTTTTTTTTTTTTTTTTTTTTTTAGGCAAGAGTCACAAAGGCCCCAGCACACCCTTAAGGTAAGAGATTCCTCTTTGGCTGGAAGTCTGGGCTGGTGCCTGGGCTGCCAGCAGGGGCAGGTGTTTTTCTCTAAAATCAAGTTGTTGGTTTCTGCTGAGTGGGGAGGCTGGAGTGGACGACCCCATGTCACTTCTCAAATCACTAAGGCTGAGACTGTCAAACAACTTGTCCCCTGTCACTAAGATAGCATGTTGGTGATGTTATCAGGACTTTTTTGGTATGTGGCACACTGAAGAAATCAGAGTGCTGAGCACACACGTATTTCTACAAAGCAGCAATGTATCATAATGTCGGTAGAAAGGCTCACGGTGTGAGGTGACTCACTGCGGGCTTTCCCTCATTTAAAGTCTTGATCAAATGTTGGATGATACTGTGTCCAGTGTGCATTTGGATTTGCAAGGGGGCTCTAGGCATAGTAGCCCCAAATGGGGCCACAACTGTATCCTCTATGCACATCCCTAGCACCCTATTCAAAATACTTCGTACCATGCTTTCCTTTTTGGTACCTATAGACCAATTTCAGGTACATGTGTGTGCAAATCACCACCTGTGCTTCCTGGGTCACTCGGCTGACCATGGCAATGACAGTCATTGATGGTAGATGTAGCTCAGAGGTGTTTTATGCATAGAGATAGCAGTGTGCCAAATGTTACCTTAGGCAGGGAGAACTCATGAATGGCAAGGATGACAACAGTGGGTGTAAGGAAAAGTTGAGGTTCATCATTTTTTTTTTTTGAGACACACTGTCACTATGTTGCCCTTGGTAGAGTGCTATGGCGTCACAGCTCACAGCAACCTCCACCTCTTGGGTTTAAGTGATTCTCTTGTCTCAGCCTCCCAAGTAGCTGGGACTACAGGTGCCCACCACAAGGCCTGGCTATTTTTTTGTTGCAGTTGTCATTGTTATTTAGCTGGCCTGGGCTAGGTTCAAACCCACCAGCCTGGGTGTATATGGCCAGTGTCCTACCCACTGAGCTATGGGTGCCGCCAATTCATCATATTCTTGAGTGAAAGGGAAATCGCCCTTTATCCCCAGATGACTTATCCCATCAAAGACAAAGGAAGTCCTCTGGACGGGAAATTTAAATGGACCATCATCTTGGCTGCATCTCACCTCCCGCATGGCCCCATTCATCTTTTCCCCTGACACCATCTGCAACCTCAAGCTGCCCATCCACAATAGAGACTTCAGATGGGCAGGGAGGAGAATTAAGGGCTTATCAGGCATCTGATGATAGGCGGCTCGGGTTTAGGCTTAGATGTTATAGGATCTCCATTTAAAAACATCAAAATGCTCATTTTGTGCCAGTTTGAAATGTGACTTTCAAAGATGACCCTAAGCTTAAGGGAGTAGATAGTCTGTCTGACATATGTGAATTTCACTAGACAGCCTGTTTTTGCTTCTCTGTGAGGAATTAAAGTAGATATGCTAAAAGGTTGTACCTCTTTCAAAGCTGATTCTCCCTGTAAGAAAGTGTTAAACCGCAGTTGGCGATGGAAATGGCTGATAAGGCTTCTAGTCGGTGCCACCGCCTCCGTGGGTGGCTGCTCTTTTGACTTATCTGAATTCGGAGTGAAGGGCTGTTTGTAACAAAGTCTTATACACAAAATTTACATGGTCAGAAAGGTTTGTAACATAACGAACACCCTTATCATCGCTAGCATCTTTACAACGGCTTGGATGACTTTTTAATTGTGGCTTAATATAGTTAATTATGGTAACTCTTCCCCATTTTCCAGGATGATGAATTAATATTACAGATCATTAACGTTACTAAATTGGCATAATGATATAGTAGATCTAACGTCCCAGTTACGTTAAGACCTGCTTTATAATTTGGCTCTTTTGTTATTTGCCTTAAATAGGAAAAGCATGCACTAGGCTTGCCTCTGACAGTCGGCTGCATGTAACTACTTGCACTATTTTCCTTAATAAATTATTGATATAGAAAATTCCAAATGGAAGACTTCTTCATCTTCAGACTCTGTATGAAGCCAACATTTTCCTTCTAATATCCACTTCATCAGTAATAAAAGTTAGAAAGCTCTGGCTCGTGAGCCCGCTTTTATAATTAGACAAGACCGTATTTTACATCTGCAAAATACTCATGCTTAGTGGGAAAAAAATGAGAAACGCGATATGTTCCATTCTGTTGCGATGGTTATACCATTTTAATCTCTTAAGTTCAATATATATCCTCTAGCAGGCTGTACTTCTAGGATTTCATTTTTAGATCCTTAAGGCGGCATATATCTGTCAAACCGACATAATGAATTTAAAGTGCTAATGCCTAGAAGACCAGAAAAACATTGAAATATATCCTTGGTTGATTAAATTACCACCTCCAGCTACTTTACATCCTCATGTCCAAATAGATTTTCTTTTTACTTACCAAGTGCCGGATCTGGAAGATGTGGAAGATGTAATTTTATGGTAAAAACATGCACATGTCTTTAGACAAGAGCATTTGACTTAAGCATCTTTTTAAAGTCTGCACAGAATTTCTGGGACAGGACTTCCAATTTGATTACGAGTCCTTTCAATTACGCTTAACCTGCAGGTTCACCTTAGGATGTAGCACGTAACTTTCAAGTGTATACTTAGAGGGGAATTTCTGTGAAAAATCTGGAATACTAATACACAAATCTTTGTGACAACCACACTGAAAATATGTTAACTTGTTTTGCCAAATTAAAAAGGCAGCGATGAAGCCTAATCTTCGTGTTAAAGTTGTTTGTTCAGGAATAAGTCAAGGAGCAAAAAGGACTCAGAGACAGTCCTTGTTCCTAAATGGGGTTGCCTGGTCATCTAACTCGTCTGTTGCAAAAGAGAGACCTGGTGGAAAATTTACTCCTACCTGTAAACGTGGCAGTCAAAATGGCCCTAGAAATAAAAATGCTATGGGCCTGAATCGGGAGAAAATATTGGTTTTCCATCGAACTTTTACTTTTGGAATGTAATGTAGAATCAAAGCTGAAAGATGGTCAAGCCTTTCTATACACCTGTACCCACAGATTTTTTTTTCTGGTTTAGATAATACCACACACCCACGTATACTTACCACATAGTCTGATTCCTACACACACGTACACTCAAGTACACAATCACAAAACTCAAATATACACACGTTTTAGTAATGACCCTCACACCATCTTTAACAAAAAAGGGAACAGCAACCTCGGCAGCCGTCTGTGGGACCCGCTTTCTCCTGGAAGATGTCCTGTTGTAAGCACCAACCACGTGACACCCTGTCCTGGCCATCGGGAAGGAAGGACCAATTTTGACCCACTGGTATGTCCACCATGCGTACCAGACTGAACGTGACCGTGGGTGTGAGAGGATGGTTCTGCCATTTCAAGGTTAAGTTTCCAGAACCTTGGAGTGCCAAAACACAAGGCAAAGGCAGTGAGTGTCAGTGGTTAGACATTAGGGTGCTGAGATGTCTCGGGGTGAAACTCACAGCCGCGAGGAACGGGAAATAAAACGACAAATATCAGAGGAAACAGGAGCCGGGACTGACGGCAGGAGAGCAGATTTGTAGTGCTTTCAAATGAAACGTTATAATCCCTCCAACAATCCTGTTGACTATGAGCTATAGCACTAGGAGTACAACGCAGAAAAAAAGATACATTGTGGGATAAACAGCTTCTTATAAGGTAAAACTGAATGGCCAAAATAGATGAATAAGGAGGCACAATGGAGAGAAAAGAGAAATGAGTCAGTGGCAATATAAAAAAGAGGTAAAAGGAAACAGAGGACAGAAAGGCAGGGAAGAAAAAAAAATGTAAATGAGTGAGACAAAAAAGCCAAAAGACGAAGAAAGAAAAAGAGAACAAGAGGGGGAAAGAAGTAATATTTTTCCTTGATAAAAATGCACAAAAGGGAAGATGAACTTTGTTCTTTTTCTCTTTCTACTCTCCTCTCTTTTTCTGCTTTTCGCCTCGCAGCACGCCAGCCTAAGCTGAGAGCTGTAATGTCATTAAATTGCAAATGCTTTTTCATTTCCGACACACACTGTTTACTTATCTGGCAAAAACATATGTTGGAAGGAATCCGTTAAATTCTGCCCATTGCCTTGGGTAAAAGTGCAATGGAAACGGACCCACCGAGCGTCCTCTTTCTTCTTCTTTAGCACCCCCCTTATCTACAAGACGGCTTCGCAGAAAACTGGCTAGTTCAATGAAAAATGAAGATACAGCGGGAGATTAGGGAAGAACACTGAGCACAAAATTCCTGGAGAGAGGGTCACTCCATTGCAAATGATTTCACTCCTCTAGATCTGCATAAATTACTATTTTTAAGGCATCTCCAAAGTCTGTATATTTTTCTCACTCTGTCAAACATTTAATTTCACGCCCCGTGTTCTGAATATGCTAAAATGCATATCTCTGATGCACCTTTAAGCCAGAAAAACGAATGCAAAATTGAAGATAAAATGATGTGATTTGCACTACAAGCCTATTACTTGAGGTATTTACATATAGTTTACCTCTGCAGTTCTGAGGATGATTTATTAAAAAAAATCTGGATTAAGCTCATATAAATATGTATAAATCTTTGTTTAGAAAATAGATTTTGCAGCTGTTGTGTCAAAAAAAAAAGTTCTTTAAGATTCTGTGAAGAATTTTCCTTTTAGCATGCTTTAAGAAGGAAAAAAAGGGGGGACAGAATTTGACATTCTGCTTGGGGGGCGGGGGAAGCCTGTTCCACCATCCGACAGTCATAAAGACTCCTTTTATTGCCCTGCTTTGCCCAAAGCAGCTGGCCCCTCCTCGCTCTTTTATTATACTTATTTAATTTTCTTTCTTCCCCCCTTTTTGCTTGGGCCCAAATAATAGTGCCCTGGATTACTAAGCTCAAATTAAATATCAGTGTTTAATGACTGAAACAATCGCGGGCCTCTTGGATGTGCCCCCACGGCCTTCTTCGCTCCCCTTCCAAACATACTCTCTGTATCCAGAGCAGAGGCTCCTCGCTGACACTACGCCTCGGAGTTGCCGAGGGAGCCAACTTCCAGTTACTGATTTGAAAATGATTATTAACATACTGCAAGCAAGAGATTCACTGGGGAAGCGGTTCTAAAAATACTGGCGTTTTGTTTAAACAGTCTCCACATGTGTGTTTCAGCCCTCCTCTTTCTTTCTTTTTTTTTTTCTTTAATCTAGAATTTTGCCTCTTTGTCTGAAAAAAATGCTTTCTTTACTCCGGCCTCTCGCATCCCCCTCTGATCCCCGTCCCTCTGTAATTATTATGGAAGAATTACTCTTTGCTATTTTCTTGTTGGGCTTTTGGTTTAGGAGAATTTAGATAACAAAGTTGACTAATTCAGTACTGAACACACATTGGACTCTGCACATATACCACCAGCTACACCATAAGGGCAGGGCCCAGTTTCTGGCTGCGCCTGCCGTGATGCTGTGGGAACAGCAGCTTCTAGAAGCAGGTAGTGGGAACAGTCATTACTTCAAAGCCCACATTAATCCTTTCGCAATTAAAACAAGAAAGGGATGTTTACAGGCATTTGATCACTTTAGGTAGAGATAGGAGTTTGCTTACAAAGATTGAATTCCAGTTCTGGTGTGCTACATCTGCTTAAAGTTGACTAACGACAATTTAAAATAAAGAAACTGCAGTCATTTTCAAAAGTTAAGAGTCATTCTTTTCGTACAAAATGGCTTAACAATCCCCCCTAGTGGTCCAATGCCTGTTCCTGGGATTTGTGAACATTCTCTGTTCCAAAACTGCCCACTTGGTTTGTTTCTAGGTTCATAGCAAAGAATCTGCTGATGAAACCAAAGGCAGACCATTTAGAGCTGAGCTTCCACTGAATTCCTCCTTTCCTGTTCCTACAGTGGCTACTATGCCTTGATTGACTAGACTAAAGCCTACCTTAAAGCCAGCTTTGTATCTCAAGGGTTTTCTTAAAACCCATGAACAAACTCAGGTTCACGCTCTTGTCGTTAAAATCAATGAATAAATGAGGGGTGTGATGAACTCCTTCTTTGCGATATTGCCAGTAATTGATTTGGGTTTCATTAGAGAAAAAGAGTAATTCATAGAAATGATCTAGGCTTCTTTTCCAGGAAGGTTTTTCCCAAATGGATTATTATAATTCTTTCAACCTTTGCATGTTTTTCAAGTGTCACCATTAAGAAAATACTGGGTTGTTGTTGCCATTCTGGTGCTTAAATCTTTTCTTCACTCACCACACAAAGGATGAGACATCCTGTTTCCTTTGGGGAAACAGGTGTTTACCGGTGAGATGAACTGCCCGATGTTCTCTGCTTCCTTGGGTCCCTGCCTACACCCGAGCTAGGTTGTAACTGAGATGCAGTCACCTAAGTCTTCGAGGCAAGAGCACAGAGGCAGGGAGAGATCCTGGAACCTGACTGCTGGCTTCTTGTCCCTCTGTTGTGTTCCCAGACAAATTCCTTTTCTGGAGTATGGACAAATGCAATCTAGCCCTCCCACTTTTCATGTAAGAGGCCCTTGCTAGCTCAGATAGGGAGGTTTCTTATATTACCAGAATATGGGAGAAGAAGAATATTAGAAATGTATTAGATGTGCATCTACAACAAACAGTACAAAATAATCCTCAAACTCTAAACCCTGACCTGCAAGAAGCTTATAATTTTAGGAAAACGTGACATATAAAAACAAATCCATTGCCAGTCTCTGTACTTCAGCCTTAAAAGCTTGCAAACTTTTAAATCTGTTTTCTCCTGAATACATTAAAACCTCCAAAGTGGTCACTCCCCTACATTGATCATCTCCTTAAGTTGACCTGATTTTCACAGACCAGACATGCACCACATGTATATATCAGTACAATAGGCCTCGTTCCTTATATTGACCATCTCCTCATGCTAACGGGTTTGTTAAAGTCCCTTGGGTGGTCAACATACAGAAGTTCTGCTGTATTTAGACTATTTCCTTCCATATCACTTGGACTTGACTTCATCTTCTTCCTTTCAGTTCCTGCAGTCTCTGTCCTGGTCCACAAAACATCATTTCTTGCTAGCCCTACTGCCTCCTTTTATTTATTTACGAATGCATTTCAAACTCAGTGGCAAGAAATATTTACCTAACCAATCAATTTTCCTTGTCATAAATATGTTCTAGTTTCCAACTATACCATCCATTATGAAACTTAATTTCCTTAGCTTTTAGAACTCCTAAAAGAACGGGCCTTGTTAATCAACCATTTGGGAATGCCATCATCACTGTCCTCTATATGCTAGGTTTCATTCCTCACCATAGTTAGTTAAACCTGTTGGCTCTTCCTTGAACCACACCTTGGATCTTGACACACCTTTGTATCTTTCTTGCAGAGGCAGGGGCACCATGAAGCTAATGAATCTTTTTTTTTTAATTAATTGATAGCTGTATACATTAATGTAAACATGGGGTACATTGTACTGTTTTCATATACAATTTGAAATACTTTCATCAAGCTGGTTAACATAGATTTCATGTCATTTGCTTAGTCATTGTATCAAAACATTTATATTCTAGTTCTAGAAAAGTTCACTTGTACCCTGTTAGACAGATATATAGGTGATCTTTCCGGTCACCCTCCCACCACCCAACCGCCCTTCTCCCCTCCTCTTCAGCACCTTCTCCCCATATTCTTGGGCTAGAATTAAGTTGTATCTTCTTATTAGATTAATCCTTGTATCATTATATAGTGATCATATTTGTCTTTTTAAAACTTTTTCATTTAAAGAAAGTATTTTTTAATGATTAAAAGATTAAAGAAAGTATAGCTATTCCTTTTGGTTTCTGTTTGCATGGA
>CAUYQV010085126.1:0-65215 GCA_963574575.1 Galagoides demidoff | reverse complement strand
CCTCAAGCTATCCCCCTGGGTAGAGTGCTGTGGCATCACAGCTCACAGCAACCTCCAACTCCTGGGCTCAAGCGAGTCTCCTGCCTCAGCCTCCCAAGTAGCTGGGACCACAGGTGCCCGCCACAACGCCTGGCTATTTTTTTTTTTTTTGGTTGCAGCTGTCATTGTTGTTTGGCGGGCCCGGGCTGGATTTGAACCTAGGTGTATGTGGCTGGTGCCTTAGCCACTTGAGCCACAGGCGCCGAGCCAAATGAAAGCTATCTTTAAAATAAAAATAATATTTATTACTTTTTCTGAATGTTTTTTATCCATTGCTGGAATATTGTAGAAATTTTGAAAATTTAAGAAAATAAAAGTTATTGGCAACTGTAAAATGCAATTTATTTGAAAATGCAACAGATAACATGGTTGACTCTCATGCACCTTTAAACTCATCTTTGTTTATTTCTCTCCATTTAAATATTGTTATTCTTTCTAAGTATCATAGTTTATGTATTATTTTTATTTTTTGATATCATATTAAATAAAGATATAGCTATATATAAGTAGTGATCAAAAACGTTCTTTAAAGAAAAGCAGGAAAAGACAAATAAACCTAAAGAAGGTAAGATTTTAAACTTGTATCTAATATTATCTTCCTGATATATATATCTATATATCATATGTATGGATATATATACATACTTTTATATACAAAAATGGAATCATACTGCTCCAATTTTGTTTATTTGTATTCCTTGCTGCTATACTAAATTACCACAAATTTGGTGGTTGAAACAACACAAATTGTTATCTTAAAGTTCTAGAGGTCCAAAGTGTGAAATGTGTCTCATGGAGACCAAATCAAGGGGTTGGCATGCCTACATTCTTTCTGGAGTCTCTAAAGGAAATATTGTTTCCTTGCATTTTCCGGCTTACATAGACGGCCCGAGTTCCTTGGCTTGTAGTTTCCTTCCATCTTCAAAGCCAGCCCTGTAGCATCTTCAGATCTCTCTGATGCTGATGCTGACACTGACTTGCTTAGCTCTTTCAATTCTTTCATTTATAAGAAACATTGTCATTACATTGGGTCCACTCAGGCAATCCAGGACCACCTCCCCATCTCAAAGTCAGTCAATTTGCAACTTTAAATCTATCTACAATCTTCATTTTCCAATTGCCAGGTACTATGACATATTTACAGGTTCTGGGGATTAGAACATGGGTCTCATTGAGGGGTCATTGTTCTTTTTATCACACTTAATACTTGCTTTTCACTCAGCACTATACTGTTTCATACTTATGTGCAATCATGTTTATCATTGTTCTTAATGATTTCATAGATCCCTTTAGGTGAATGTACCAATTTTTATTTCATCAGGCTATTCCTAGGCACTTGTTGTATTCAATGTTTTCTAGATTTTACTATTATAAATTAGTAGAAATTAGCATAGTTGGCTCAGTGCGCGTAGCACAATGGTTACAGTGCCAGCCACATACACCGGAAGTGGAGGGTTCGAACCCAGCCTGGGCCAACTAAAACAACTGCAACAACAACAACAAAAATAGCTGGGCATTGTGGTGGGCACCTATAGTCCCACCTACTTGGGACGTTGAGGCAAGGAAATCGCTTAAGCCTGAGAGTTTGAGGTTGTGAGCTGTGACACCATGGTACTCTACCAAGGGCAACATACTGAGACTCTGTCTCAAAAAAAAAAAAAAATTAGCATAGTTATGCAATGCTTTATGTACCTTTTTATTCATTCCACATGCAATAGTCAAAAAGTACTTTTTTAATAACAGCTATGAGTTTTCTGCCTATGAAATGAATTAGAGATCAATGGTCAACAAAAGTTCCGAAATCAGAACTTAATGGGGTTCAAATGTGTCTCATCACTTACTATCACCTTAAGGAAGTCTTATAATCACTATAAGCCTCATTTGTACTAATATCTGTCATTAAGGTTGTGAGAATTTAATGCATTTCTACAAAATGCTTGGAGGACTGGTCTATAACACAGGATCACTAATGGCTAACATTATAGTGGGACAGGTGTTGGGCTAGTTATTTTTTATGCAATCATAGAATACTCATGATCCCTGCATTTTGTGGAGTGTAAAATCAACTGATCCATGCATCTTTTAGCAACAAGTCCACTTATATCCAAATGATAAATTCCTAAGCATAGCTACATAAAACAACTCTATAAATTTAATGCTGTTTGGTAAATATTATAAAGTAGATAATTATATGGTCTTCCCAGCATAACTCATTTGGCTTTCCTTTACTATATTATTAGCTACAATATAGGTAATAATGTTGCATGGTTATACATGGCAGATATTCAAGTGGTGATTCTAATTTTAATAACACAAATTTAATATGCCCCGAATTTGAAATTGTGTTGGTAGCTGATTTGGAAAAATATGCATATAGGTATATGTTTGTCATTTTATGATATTTCTTATATATTGAATTAATAAAATGAATTATTAAAATGAATTCCTTATCTTTTTGCTTAGGTAATGTCGTGACTGTCACTTATATATGCCTCATAACGTGTTTAAATTCGACGGTGTTTCTCTAGATCATCGAATGCCCAGAAGATAAATTTTAAGGAAATTATATTCTTTTCCTTTTACGTCTGCATGTGATTGGAATGTTTTGTTAGGAGGGAAATATTAAGCACATAGTCTTTGACCTTCATTTGTTAGACTTTTGTACACTAACATTGTGGCTTATCATGCATTTATTGTGCACTATTGTTTTATTCCAAACATTTAAGGAGCATCTAATATGGTCCAGGCATTATGCTTAATTGTCAGAGAGAGATTGAAGAAAGTAAACAAAGTTACTTTCTTGAAGTAATTTGTAGTCTGCTGTGGTGAAGGTGTAATGAGGGCATGCAAAGCATAAAGTAGGGGAGATGGGAAGGCTGGGGGTTGGAATAGCTGACAGCCACATTTCCCAAGGTATTGTTAGAATTATAGATTGGATAATAGTAGATGGGATAGTTACTGAAAGAAATAAAATATTTGATCTCAAAATATATTTCTTTGACATATTTTGAGATGGCTGCTCAGGAGCCAGCAAACATAAGTAACCTAGCTGAACTTGTTTTGTTTTTTTGGTGGGGGAGGGGTTGCACTTGCAGAAAATCTGTATTGATGGTGCCAGGTTTTCTCTCTGAGCCCTTCCCTTGTCCAAATGTAGGACAGATTCACTGAGAGTCTGACACCTTTAGAAGTCTGAAAGAACCATCTATCCACTCTGAGGGTCATTACCTCTGAGGTTTCATTCATATCACAGGACCACCTTTGCCAGGCTTTGCCTTCTTCCCCTTCCATAACCTCTTTTGCCTCCGTAACTTGTTCTGCCACAACCCAAGCCTTAATTCGTTCTGTAACCTCATTTTGATATATAAGCTTCTGAACCCCATTGAGGTTTGGGAGTAATTACTCCGTATTTCTCCCCTGTGTGTACATTAATACATTTGTATGCCTTTTTTCCTAATTAATTTCTCTTTTGTGAGTTGATTTTGTCAGTAAACCTTCAGAGGATGAAGGGGATGTTTCTCTTTGGTCCCTTCATTGCTTAAAAGAAAGTTTGGGGTGTCAAGAGTGAGAATGGGTGCCATTCGCTGATGGTATAGTAATAACAAAGTATCCCCTCCTCTCCCTTCTAGAAACGCCAGCCTCTTGCCACATGCTGCTTAGCTTCTGAAACTGTGTGTGGAGATTTTCTGCTTTGAACTTGGTGTGTTCTTTCAATGGCATGTCCGATCAGAAATATAAATTCTTTTTAATCCAGCTGCTGTGGAAGCCCAGTGCCTTCCACCACTCCCTGATTGGTGCTCCGCTCCTTAGTGGTGCCAGTGTTCTATACTGACTAAACTCACAGTATGAATTAATTTGGGGTGTATTCTGCCAAAGCCTTTACAGCATCATCTGAGAGGAATGTGTCTTTCCTACACATATATTTGTAGTTTCTAGAGTATGATTTTATATGTAAAAAGTAAGCCTCCAATTTGGATGAAGAGCTGATTTCTTTCATCTGTGATTAGGTCACACATATCAAACTTCCATGAGGATAACCACATTGTCTTTGATTTGGGCCACATTTCCCAAAGAGACTTACGATGAAAACTGTACCTACGTAAATGCCTAATTAAATTTGTCTTTGAACAGACCCTTTGCACCTCTAACCACTATATCTCTATATCTAAGTTGGGGGGCACCTTTGTGGGGAAACTTCTCAGTTTGAAAATGATTGCTTTATGCAGCATATTCAAAGGAAATAAAAATATTTCACCCCAATAGATACTTCTTTGACATATTCTTCATGGCTGTTCAGGGAGCCAGAAAACAGAAGTAGCCCCGCAAAGCTGTCATTTGTGAGAGAGATTTGCATCTGTAGAGAGTCTGCAGTGATGCAGCCTGGGCCTTCTCTGTCCAGATCTAGGAAGATTAACTGAGAATCTGATACTTTTAAAGGTCTTAAGGAAATATTTACCAGCCATTCTCTCTGAAGGTTGATACTTATGAGGTTTCGCTTTCATAATAAGACCAGCTTTGCTAGCTAGGCTTCTTCTCCAGCTCTCATAACCTGTCTTGCCACTACATGTATGAACTGATTTACCATCATACACTGTTTTTGTCTATACTCTGGGCCCCTATTTTTTCTGTTTACTTTGAAATGGTATCTAGCTTCTGAAACCCATAGGGGGTAATCATTCTGTGTTTCTTCCTCGTGTGCACATTAGTAAATCTGTATGCCTTTTCTCCGAGTAATCTCCTTTTGTGAGTTGATTTTTTAGCAATCCTCCAGAAGAAAAGGGGAAATTTTCCTCTAGCCCCCTTATGTATGTGAAACCACCACTAGGAATTGATTAAGAGGTGCAAGGTGAGTAAGAGTAAGAGACTCCAAAACTTCTTGAAAGAACTGGGCTAACTAAAATAATAATAAACTCTGTGGAGGAGCAGGCCTAGCTAAAGTAAGGATAATAATCAGCCACTGTCCCCTCCTTTGCTCAGTAATGGCGTCCTCTTGTTCCCTTCTCTATACTTGTTACTCTAGAGGACACAGCTGGTAGTTGTAAACACTTGTAACATTTCTCTGTAAATAACCTCACTGTTCAGAACCTAGTGGTAGTTTTTGAAATATCTTCAGGCCCTGCCTTCCAGCAGACTGACTGACCCATCTAGAGTTAAGAAACTGTCTCATCTGGTGCTGACTCCCACTCAAGGTCCTGCCTTCTAGTGAATGGGCTCACATACCCAGACCGCAGCCCGTACCAAAGGACTGATGGTTCTGCCCCAAACCAGCCAAATCAGTAGGCTCTGATTGACTAATCCTCTGCCCACCAAACTGTCTTTAAAAACCTGGCCTCCAGTTCCCATGGAGACAGATTTAAGAGAATTCTCTCATCTTGCTTAAGACTATGTGGAATAAAGTTTTTCTCTGCTGTGAACCCTGCTGTCTCTAGATATTGGCTTTTTCTTGGGCAGCAGGGAGATGAACCTGGATGGATGGCAACATTCACTGTTAACATTTTCATAAATCTGGTTCTTATATTGTGGCAGGTTTTTTTTTTTTTTTTTTTGCAGTTTTTGGCTGGGGCTGGGTTTGAACCCGCCACCTCCAGCATATGGGGCAGGCGCCTTACTCCTTTGAGCCACAGGCCCTGCCCTGACAGGTTTTTGGAAAATAACTTTTGTTTGATAAATTGTCAATTGCACATACATTTCAAAGACACAGAGAAATAAATAATAATTAAAAGATTTTTGAAGTAAAATATCTCAGGAAAGAGAAGGTAAGAGGAAATCTTTTTATTTAAGTTGGCCCTCCATATCTGTGTGTTTGGCATCTATGGATTCAAGCAATTACAGATCAAAAATATTTGGAAAAAATAATAAGAAATACATAATGAAAATTATAGAAATAAAAAAAATCTATAAAATATCACATTTATATAACATTTTCATTCTATTAGGTATTATAAGTAATCTAGTGATGAGAGATGTGGGCAGGTTACCTGAAGGTACTATGACATTTCATATTAGTAACCTGAGTCTGGGTGAATTTTCATATCAACAGTGCATTCTGAAATTGATTCCCCTCAGGTAGTGATGGATGACTGTACTTTATACTTCTTCACAAATTGTTTAGTTCACATCATTGCTCCCAACTTTACCACATCTTTCCTTTTTGGCGATGTAAACATGTATGGTTATTCAATTACTGTTCTGATGAATTTTATTAAAAATTATAAGAGACTAAATTAAGAGGGGCTGGGAAATTTTCATTCTTTGGTAAGAAAGTATGTTAAAACCTTGCTAGAGTAACATACTTTTCTAACAATTGAAGTAAGAGTTGAGGGAGTGGAATAAATGGTACTTTTAAGACCAAGAAAATAGGTATAGAAAAGAAGAGACAGAAACTAAAAAAGAGTAAATTACGGAGTCAATATATATAAAGACTGAACAAAGATAGCTAGGAATTATGGTAAGAAAGTGTTAGTCAAGCAAATTTTTAAAATGTATCTTAGTAAAGAATAGAGAATTTATGTGATAGGGAGAATGAGACAAAAGAAATCCTATAAGAAATTATGATTCTTTGTGCTATTTTGAAACAACTTACAATAAAATAAATCACATGAAGTATAATACCACATTGGTCCCAAATGCCTTGGAAATTTATTTTAAATCTCTAGGGATACAGGTAAGCTCTGAAGACTACATCATTCAAAACTGCATCGTATCTACATACACCATGGTGATTAAGGTGGTGTATATCATTCAATATAATATTCCTATTTATAGTAATTTCATAAAATTACTAAAAAAAAGGGAGCATTAATAGTTTTATAAAAACAACTACTGACTTATTGTATGTTTCTGATTTTATTTCTATTTCACTTCAAATGTGTTATTCCTTAGGTATAAGAAAATGAAAATATAGACGACATGAGAAGACATGGTTTGGAAAACTTTTAAATGTCATTTACGTGTTTAGACAAATCCATGTTTTATTCTTTAATGACATTATTTGTTTTCTGCATTGTTTTCTTCTCATATCTCATCTATATTTTCATTAAATAAAAATATAAAAGGACTTTTTTTTCTTTTAGTTGGTAGTTTAAATGTTGAATTTCTCTTCTGTTTTTAACAGTCTTTGATGGAATATGATGGTAAGAGAAATGTAAAAGTCTAGAAATGTCACCAAGAATAATATTTTTAAACATAACTTCTCTAGATTTTAAGAAAACTGGGCAGACAAGACATCAAGAAAATGAACACATATGAAATATTGCAGCTCAAGGCACTACAGTTGTATATTTATTTCCAACTTAGACTATGGCTAAAGGAAGAATTTTAGACTTAACAAAATCCCAATCTTCTTATTGGCTCCCTAAGGTATTCTATTACTTTTATAAAAATTATAACTTAAATGGGTTATCAGTAACATTTACATAGGAGATAGCTTTTAATAATAGAAAGTGAGAGAAATGAATTAGTCACATAACCAAGAAATGAATTATCCACATAGCCATAAGATGAAACATAATATTATTAAAAAGAATTTTAAGAGGGAGTGGATAAGATGACCAACTAGAGACCATTGGTCACCAGAGCATCCCAAATAGAAGAAAAAGTTTCAGGTTTGAAAGGATAGATAGCCCAGGTGAAATACTAAGAAAAAGGTGCCAAAACCTAACTTTACTGGAGACACCTTGGAAGAAGTTGCAGAGCAGAATAAGAAGTAAGATTATAGCAAAGACCAACCCCCAAGGGATTTGGAACCCAGCACAGAGGGTAGATTGGAATGTTTGCTTGTTTTCCCCTCACACCTGTTGCAGTCATCTAGCTCCCCATTGTTAGAGAGCTCTTCTACCCTTCTATCCTGATGCTGCTGCCATCAGTGGACTGAGAGCTTCTTGGAGGCAGAGCACCAGGTTGCAGGGCTATTATGTAAGGTGGCTTCCCCTTGCCGCAGACCTTAGCTGACACAGCAGGCACTATATTACCTGTGCACACTTTAGGTGCTTCTGTTCTCCTGGAAAAATCACAGCCCCTCAGTCTTTCTGTCACTGGATCTTATAACAACATTCCTCAGCACCCACTTGTACTGTGACAACCACAAAGGAACAGAGAGACACAGGAGTGAAGCAGTATTCCTGGATTTCTGACCTCTAGGGTGGGCTTCTGCAAAGAGACTGGAAAGTGCCACGAATGCTGCTTAGGACAGAGGAAGGCAAAACACATCTTCTTCTATACCAGAGAGACTCTGGCTGTGATGTGAAGTTGTCTATGCCTCATCCAGTGAAGACACTCCCTATTATTCAGGGCCTTCTCTTCCTCCTCCCCCCTCTCCCTCCCCCATTCATTGCTGTCAACACAACTATGGTTGAAAGGTTGTTTCTGCTTGAAACTTGTGAGAGTTCCACAGGGGATAATTAAACCAGGGAATGCAGAAGTAGCTACCCTGCTTCTCACAGGCTGGCTGTCTTAACTTGGCATCAGCAATGGTCCCACAGGGGTCAATTAAGCCAAGGCACTTGGGCATAGCTATCCCCAACTCTGACAGAGTACCTACCATACTCTGTCCTCCATGGAGCTTGGGTCTCACTCCCTTCCCTCTAAAGTGCTACAGCAAGCATTTTTATGTGCCCCAAGACAAAAGCTATTGCTTCTCTTTAGGGAGCCTGGGGTTAGCAGTCCTCTCCCTAAGCTGCTTGTCTCTTCTGGGATGAATTCACTTTCCCTGCAGGGAACCCCCTGGTACACATGTTGCAGCCAGTCTGGTAGCACTTCATACAGAGGTTTGATTTGCCTCTACCTCCTATGCTGCAGCTGGGGTAGGGTGGTGGCTAGTAATCTAAACACCCCCAAAGAAGAAAGACTGATGTCATTATGGAGAGAGAAAGAAATGAGCAGCTAGTATGTCCCACAGATGCCTTTCTCTGCCTATCTCCTCAAGAAGGGCCTGCCTCGTCTGCCCCATGCACACAGTTCATCCACATATGAGAAGGAACCAACAGAAAAATTTAGGCAAAATGAAAAACCAGAACAGAGAATCACCCCAAAGGGATCATGAGGTAGTTATCACAGAGGATTTCACCAATAAAGATATGATAGAAATAACAGAAAGAGAATTAAAATATAGATGGAAAAAATAATGAAGGGAATTGACAAGAGGGTGGAAAATTTAAAAAAGGAAATCCAAATGCAGAACCAAAAAATTGTATGAAAGATATGAAGAATATAGAAAGGATATAAGGGAGCTTAAGGAATTGAAGGAGTCAGTCAGGGAACTTAAACATGTAGTAGAAAGTATCAATAAGAGATTAGACTATGGAGAAGAAAGAATCTCAGAAGTAGAAGATAAAATTCTTAAGCTAACCCAGGCATTATAAGAGGCAGAAAAGAAGGGAGAGAAAGCAGAGCATTATGGGGTTTCATAAAGCATTCAAACATATGAATTATAGATATACCTGAAAGAGAAGAAGAATGTCCCAAAGAAATGGAAGCCCTACTAGAGGATCATAAATGAAAATTTCGCAAATATGACTAAAGATTTTGGAACACTCCTTTTAGTGTCATCAGTAAACCATGAGTCATCTCAACACAAACAGAGCATCTCCAAGATATATTGTAACAAACCTGTCCAAAGTCAAGATGAAAGAGAAAATGCTTCAAGCAGCCAAGAGGAGGAACAAATTGACATATAGGGGCAGATCCATCAGGGTGACAGTGAACATTTCAGCTGAAACTTTCCAAGCCAGAAGAGAATGGTCATCTACATTTAACCTTCTTAAACAAAACTTTTTTTTTACCCTGAATTCTGTATCCTACTAATCTGAGCTTCAAAATCGATAGAGAAATTAAATCTTTTACTGATATGCAAACAGTGAGGAAATTTGCCACAACAGGACCTCTTTACAGGAAATTCTCAGACCTATTTTCCATACTGACCATCACAATGGACCACTAACAAAGAAAACACCCAGAAACCAAAGGAGAAAACCCAGCTTTTGCAACAGTACAAAGAATAAAACTAAGCAATGAATTTTCACAAAATAAGATGAATAAGATGAATAGAACTCTGCCACACTTATCAATTCTCTCAATAAATATAAATGGCTTGAATTCATCATCCCAAAGGCATGGCTGGCCAACTGGATTTTTTAAAAAAAGCCATCTATATTCTGTATTCAGGAAACACATTTAACCTTGAAAGATAAAATAAGACTCCAGGGAAGGGTTGGAAAACAATGTTTCAGGAAAACAGAAATAAGAAGAAAGGAGGAATCACAGTCTTATTTTCAGATACAAATGGATTTAAAGCAACTAAAGTTAAGAAAGACAAATCATCACTTCATTGTCATCTTCATCATCTGGTCAAGAGAACACTACAAGAAGAAGATATTTCAATTCTAAGCATTTATGCACACAACTTAAGTGCTCCCAGATTTATGAAACAGATCTTAATTGGTCTGATAAATATGATATTAGACAGAGCCTCTAAAAAGAAACCATACAAAGATACAAGGAACTTAAATGCAACCCTAGAATAATTGGGCTTAATAGACATATACAGAACACACTATACTAAAGCTAAAGAATAACCATTCTTCTTGTCAGTCCAGGGAACATACTTCAAAAGAGATCATATCCTAGGACTCAAATCAAACCTCAATAAAATTAAAGAATTAAAATTATACCATCTGTCTTTTCAAACCACAAGGCAAGAAAGGTGGAACTCTATTCCAACAAAAATTTTCATCCCCATGCAAAGCCATAGAAATCAAACAACTTTATGCTGAATGACAATTGGGTCAAGGAAGAGATAAAGGAAGAAATTATTAAATTCCTCAGACATAACAACAGTGAAGCTACAAGTTACCAAAAACCTGTGGGGTACTGCAAAAGCAGTCGTAAGAGGGAAATTTATTGAATTAGATGCCTATATACAAACAACTGAAAGAGACCATATCAAAAACCTAATGAGTCAGCTTAAGGAAATGGAAAGGGAAGTGCAGTTCGATCCCAAACCTAGCAGAAGAAAAGAAATAACTGAAATTAAATCAGAAATCAATAAAACTAAAAACAAAATAATCGTTCAAAAAATTAATGAAACAAAACTTTGGTTTTAGCCAGATTAAATAGAAACAGAAAGTTTAAATCTCTAATAACCTCAATCAGAAACAAAAAAGGGGAAATAACAACAGATACCACAGAGATACGAGAGATTATCTCTGATAACTACAAGAAACTCTACACCCAGAAATTTGCCAATGTAGAGGAAATTGACCAATACTTGGAATCATACTGTTTCCCTAGACTTAACCAGAAAGAAATAGATCTTTTGAGCTGACCAATATCAAAGACTGAGATGGAAGAAATAATAAAAAAACGCTTCCAATAAAGAAAAGCCCTGGACCAGGTAGCTATACACCAGAATTCTATCACAGTTTCAATGGAGAGCTTGGAGTCATACTGCAGAACCTACTCCAAAAACATTGAGAAGGAAGGAACATTTCCTAACAAATTCTATGAAGCAAACATCACCTTTGTCACTGATGAGGGTGATGTCTGCTTCATACATTAGAACCAGGAAAAGACCCAACAAAACAGAACTACAGGCCAATTTCACTAATGAATATTGATGCAAAAATTATCAATAAAATCTTAGCCAATAGATGATAGCTGCATATGAAAAAAATCATACATCATGATCAAGTAGGTTTTATCCCAGGGATGCAAGTATGGTTTAACATATGCAAATCCATAAATGTAATTTTCCATATCAATAGAAGCATAACCAAATACTACATGATCCTTTCAATAGGTGCAATAAAAGCATTTGACAAAATTCAACATCCTTTTCTAACAAGAACACTTAAGAATATAGGCATAGTGACTGAAGTGAGTGAAGCTGTCTACAATAGTCCCCCAGTTACTATCATATTGAATGGAGTAAAACTGAAAACTTGTCCATTTATAACTAGAACCAGACAAGAATGTCCTATATTGCCACAGCTATTCAACATATGTTGTAAGCTCTAACCAATACAATAAGGCAAAAAAAGGATATAAAAGACTTCCAAATTGTAGCAGAAGAGGTCAAATACTCACTTGTTGCTAATGACAAGATCTAACAATTAGAGAACCCAAGAGAGTCAACCAGACTCCTGGATGTGATCGAGAAATACAGTAATGTCTCAGGACATAAAAATCAGTAGCCTTGTATATACCAATAACAACCAAGTTCAGCAGCTAATCAATTCCCTTCACAGTAGCTTCAATGAAAATGAAATACCTAGGAATATACCTAACAAAAAAGGGGAAGGACATCTACAAAGAGAATTATGAAATCCTAAGAAAAGAAATAGCAGAAGACATTAACAAATGGAAGAACATACCATGCTCTTTCCTGGGAAGAATCAACATTGTTAAAATGTCTATACTACCCAAAGCGATCTACAGATTCAATGCAATCCCCATTAAAACACCAACATCATACTTTGAAGAACTGGAAAAAATAGTCCTTCATTTCGTATGGAACCAGAAAAAAACCATATAGCTAAGGCAATTTTTAGTAATAAAAACAAAGTAGAGGCACTACTCTGCCTGACTTTAGGTTATATTATAAGTTGACAGTGATCAAAACAGCATGGTATTGGCACAAAAATAGAGACATAGACATAGG
This sequence comes from Galagoides demidoff, assembly GCA_963574575.1. NCBI lineage: Eukaryota > Metazoa > Chordata > Mammalia > Primates > Galagidae > Galagoides > Galagoides demidoff. The sequence continues at coordinate 52,524 of CAUYQV010085126.1, read as the reverse complement.
GAACTGAATAGAAAACCAAGAGATGAAACCAGTCTTTTATAGCCATCTTATCATTGACAAACCAAGCAACAACATACAGTGGGGAAAAGAATCCCTATTCAATAAATGGTGCTGGGAGAATTGGATAACCACATATAAAAGAATGAAAGTCGACCTGCACACATTTCACACTTACAAAAATGGATTCAAGATGTATAAAAGATTTAAATCTAAGACATGAAATGATAAAAATCATAGAAGAAGGTGTGAGAAAAACTCTTGGGATGTTGGCCTAGGAAAGATTTTATGAAAAAGACTTCAGTGGCAATTGCAACAATCCAAAAATAAACAAATGGAACTTAATTAAATCTAAAAGCTTCTGCACAGCTAAAAATACAAGTAAAGCAAATAGACAACCTCAGGATGGGAAAATATATTTGTATGTTAATGAGTCTAATAAAGAGTTGATAATGAGAATCTATAGAGAATGCAAATTAATCAACAAAAAGAGAACAAACAATCCCATCTATCAGTGGGCAAGAGAGATGAACAGAGCATTCTCTTAAGAGGACAGATGAATGGCTAACAAACATGAAAAAAATGCTCATCATCTCTATTCATCAGAGAAATGAGAATCAAAACCACACTAAGATATCACCTAACCCAAATGAGAATCGCAACATCATAAAGTCCCAAAGGTACAGATGCTGGCATGGACGTGAAGAGAGGGGGAACACTTTTACACTGTTGGTGGCACTGAAAACTAATACAGCCTCTTTGGAAAGAAGTATAGAGAATTCTCAAAGAGCTCAAATTAGACTTCCCATTCTGCACTGCAATCCCACTACTAGGCATCTAACAAGGAGAAAAAATATCATTTTATTATATGGACCTTTGCATTAGATTGTTTATTGTAGCTCAGTTTACAATTGCTAAGATGTAGAAAAAACCTAAATGCCCATCAAACTAGGAATGGATTAATGAACCGTGCTACATGTATACCATGGAGTACTATGCAGCCATAAAAAGGATGATGATGTTACATCTTTTTTATTAACCTGGAATGAGCTTAAACTCATTCTTCTTCGTAAAATATGACTGGAATGGAAAAGAAAATGACCAATGTACTCAATTCTAATATGAAGCCAGTAGATGATCTAATATATACCCACATAAGAGAAAAATTCATCAATTTAAGTTGGCTAGATGAGGAACGAGAGAGGGAGGTTGGTAGAAAGAAAGGGAAAGGGTGGAGGGGATTGGTGTGCTCTCGCTTACTGGGCATGATGTAAGGGTTTATGGTACACCTTTTGGGTGCGAGACACAACTATAAGAGGACTACCTAATCAATGCAAATTTTGTAACCTTGTTGTTTGTACCCTCACATTAACCTGAAAATTAAAAGAAAAAAATGAGTAAAACTGAGTTGCCCCAAACATAGGCAGATATCTTTTAAGAGATGATACACAAATGGCAAACAAACATTTAAAAAAAATGCTCAGTATCACTAATCATCTAGGAAATGCTTAAAATCATAATGAGATACCAACTTCCCTGTCAGAATGGCCATTATTAAAATCCAAAAAACAATAGATGTTGATGTGGATGCAGTTAAAATGGAACATTTATACCCTTTGGCAAGAATGTAAATTATTAAACCTCTATGGAGAATAATGTAGAGATTCATCAAAGAACTAAAAATAGGCTTACCTTTTGATTCAATAATCCCTAGGTGTCTACCAAAAAGAAAATAATTAAATCAAAAAAACACATGCACTCATATGTTTAGTGCAGCACAAATCATAATTACAAAGATGTGAAACCAATCTAAGTGCCTACTAACTGATGAGTGCATAAAGAAAATGTGGCATGTGCAGTAGAAGGCCATATTTGACCACCTCCCTATATTAACTATCTCTTTAAATTGACCTAATTTTCATTGACTGGACATGTCCCACATGTATGTATTAGTACAGAAGGTCTAGTTCCTTATGTTGACCATCCCAACCATTTCAATATGTTGACTAGTTTGTGTACCATTGAATACTACTCATCTACAAAGAAAAGTAAAATAGTGTTTTTGAAACACCTTGGTGAAACCAGAAGCCATCATCCTAAATGAAATATCTCAGGAACAGAAAAACAAATATCACATGTACTCACTTGTAAATAGGAACTAAACAATGGGTACATGTGTTCACACAGAATGAATGATACAACAACTCATAAGTGGGGAGGGGTGAGAGATCAAAAATTACCTGTTAGGTATAATGCACACTATTTGGGTATTCTAAATGTCCTAGCATCAGTACTATACAACTCATCCATGTAACAAAAAAATTACTGTAACCCCTAAATCTATTGAAGTAAAAGAAATGCAGAACAATATAAAAAATTAAAAATTTCTCATAGTAGTGAATCTTTCTGTTAAGTAGTCCAAAACAGGTCTCTGATATATAAGTATTCTGATACACAAGTACTAAATACTGGAGGGGTGTGTGTGTTTGTTTGTTTTTTAGACAGAGTCTCACTCTGTTATCCCAGGCTAGAGTGCCATGACATCAATGTATCTGACAGGAACCTCAAACTCCTGGGTACAAGCAATTCTCCTACCTTAGTGCCCTTCCACCAAGTAGCTGGGACAACAGGTACCTGCCACAATGCCCAACTAATTTTTTCTATTTTTAGCAGAGTCGGGGGACTTGCTCTTGCTCAAGCTGGTCTCAAACTCCTGAGCTCGAAGCATCATCATTACTGCCTCATACATCATTAACTGCCTCATCCTCACAGTGGGTTAGGATTAAAGGGGCAAGCCACCATACCTGGCCTAAATACTAAATATTTTTAATAAAGAGATATATGGCAAAATCTTATGAGAGAAAATTCAGCAATAAAAACTTAAATAACAGAGAACTAACCAAATAAAAGAATGTGAAAAGGACAGAAGATTAAACAGTATAGTATTATCTTTGTGTGCTGTCTTAACCCAAGCAAAATGTTTAACTAAAAAAAAAGTGTATCAAATCCATCTTCTCTAGGGTAGGATGATAAAGTCGATTCAGAAATGTTTGTAAAGATAAGACTGGCCTTAAAAAGACTAGAGGAGTGCTCAGAGGGAATTTCTCTCACTCTCACAATAACCAGCATACAAATGGCTAAACTCACTAAGAATGAAGAACTTGCATATTCAAAGAATAAATGCTTCCATGCAGAAATTTGTAAATGATCAAATAAGATGGCTTTAGGAAATGAACCAATGACATCCCAAGCATCCTTATTCTTAGTGAGGAAAACAGACATATGTTGCCCTTTCATCCCCTGAATTATGATTCTATGGAGCCTCTAAATGTTCTCTCATTGTAAATACATTTGAAAAGCAATTTATAGATGCGCACTCCCTTAGCTCAAATATTTCATGCAAAATCCTTAGAATTGGAAACACATTTGTAATGTAGACTTACTTATCTTTTATTGCTATAATTAGGAAAGATTTTTTTTTTATTTTTGCCCTAAATCATTAAATCAACTCAAGTTTTCTCAGATGTCATGCCAAATGATGCAATGAATAAAATAAAAGGAAATGTTTTAGGATTATTTTATGTTTCTATTTTAAGATAAGATTAATCGTCCCCTAGTTTTATATATAAATTCATGGTTTCAAACTTAAACAGCTTGAGGAAAATAATTCTAAAACCTTAGGAAAATCCTCAAATTTACCAAAATCTTTGATAGAGATAACTGTAGGTATTGCAGGGTGAAAAGACTGTTGGCTAAAGAATGCCCAGACCAGGGCAGGGCCTGTGGCTCAAAAGGGTAGGGAGCCAGCTCCATATGCTGGAAGTGGGTTCAAACTCAGTCCTGGCCAAAACTAAAAAAAATAAAATAAAAAAAGAATGTCCAGGCCAAAAAATACAATAGCAAATTGCAGTCTCAATTATTCCTTTCGGGGGTAATCTGAGCTTGCCTGCTCCCAAATGGCCTTAAAAATGGTAGATAAATAATAATCCCAGTGAATGAACATCCAACTATTTTATGGTAGACCCTTGGGCTACCTACTCCACCCTTCACACCTCACAATTCTCCACCACAGTCCCTCATAGTGTGCCAACAATCTCTGTGCTGCTGTTAGATAACTTTTCTCATGTGTTGCCCCATTAAATAGTATTCTGTGACTCTTGGGCCTCATCATACCCAACATAACTTTCTATTAAGTTCCACAATTTAGTTCATCTATTTGGTAGAGATCTACTTTCCAGCTGTCTTAACAGTAGGTCATGCAATGAACCTTTCTGTATCTTATGTGATACCCAACACAGTTTTTACCTTATGTATGTACCCAACACCATTTTACTTCTCTGTTAACCTCTTAAAAGATTTTTTTTGCTCTTTTCTTCTTATACCATTATCATCCTGTGTCAAAAATCTCCATCTAGCCACTTTCCCTCGTTTTCCAGCTGAACAACAATTGCATAATTGTGTTATGTTCATTATATGTTCAATCCTCCCCATATTCTGGCCTTTCAGAAATCCCTTTTGCAATACAGACCCAATCTTCTTTGTAGATGGTGCATGTCTTCAAATCTTAGGAGGAAATTTGGGGGTAGGATATGCCACTACAGATTTTTTTAAATCCCATAGAATATAAACTTTACTTTGTGCAAAGTCAGCTTAGATTGCTGAACTTGTTTCCACAAGTGTTTACTCTCTGGCTAAAATCAATGGCCAGGCGTGGCAGCTGACATTTGTAATCCCAGGACTTTGGGAGGCCAAGCAAGGAGGATTGCTTGATGCCAGGAGCTAAAGACCAGCCTAGCAAATAAAGCAAGACCCCATATAAAAACACAAAATAAATAATAAATAAAATTAAGAGATTTAATATGTATATAGGCAAATGATACATTCATGATTTTGGTATGTTAAAGGGAATAGCATGATTCAATAAAACAGTGGGGACAGCAATTAAAAATGGAAAGCCAGGATCTGACCTCTTAGAAGCTTTCTTATTGCCAAAGGAAATGGATGTACTTAAGGTATAAGCTCCTATAGGTGACAAAACCCCTCTGAAGCAAAAGGAAATATATTGACCAATAGATATGCTTAATTGACAGCTCATCAAGCTGTTTCATTCTCAACGAAATCAGATAAAATCTTAAATATACTCTAATTGTAACTGATCCTCTCATTCAGATACATATTATAAATCCTCCCAATTCAAAGTCCCTGAACATGAAAAAGCCAAATGGAAACAAGTTGGATCTCTTAGCCAACCAGATGGAGGTTGGAAATATCCAGATAGCCACTTGGACTCTCTTCAGTCCTCCAAATGAGTAGTTTCTGGCCTTCATGAAGTCATTCACCATGAACAGAAGAAACTAAATCACTCTTCTGCCAACATTGGTGTGAAAAGTTTACTCTCTCTCTGTACCAAGTGGTGGCTCTTTGCCCCATCTGTCAGAAACATAACCCTGGTAAAACTATAAAGGAGGGTCAAGAAAGAGAACTCCTCCCGTTGGACTTCTCTTTCACTGGCAATTAAATTTACTCAGCTCTCTAAATCTCATGGATATAAGTATTTTTTTACTATCATTTATGTGCCCTCCAACTAGCCTGATGCTTTCCTTTGTGCAGTGGACTATAGGTGCTGACCCCAAAGTCATATCTTGAAATCTTAGCCCTCAAGTTGATGATATTAGGCGGGTGGGCATTGGGGGAAGTGATTGGCCATGAGGGTAACACCCTTATGAATGGGGTTATTGCCCTCATAAAATAGGCCCATGTGTACTTGTCTGCCCCTTCCTCCAGCTGAGGAAATAGCAGAAAGGTGCCATCCATGAGCCAGGACACGGAATCTTCTGGTGACTTGAACTTGGACTTCCTAACTTCAGAATAGTGATAAATAAATTAATGCTATTTATAAATACCATGAATTTTATGGCATTTTATTACAGCAGCCTGAATGTACTATGACATCTTGTGAAAGGGTCAGAACCATTACTGCTACTAAACTTTTATTAAAATGATTATTCTCCACGTAGGGAATTCCACTGGTTCTTTCAAGTGATCAAGGGACCCATTCACTGGCACAGTTATCCAAGAAACTTGGCCATTTCTTCCCTTATCTCCCTAATAATATTGTGTCCATTATCCTAGTCATCTGGAATAAGAGATATAACTAACCTTAAAAATAAATGCTTGCTAAACTTATGGAAAAGTTCATTCTCCAGTGGCCTAACAGTTTACTTACTCTTAATCTTGGTTATCCTCAGTCCTCTCTGGTGGGTCCATATAACATAATACGTGGCAGCCCATGAGAATTTCCTTTTTTTCTGGGCTCTCAAGGATTCTTGCCTGGTCCACTTGGACATTATAAAATACTGCAAGGGACTAATTATGTTCACATTTATCATCAACAGATTGAAGTTACTTTTCCTCTAGTCCTTTTTTTTTTTGAGGCAAAGTCTCACTATGTTGCCCTTTGTAGAGTGCTATGACATCACAGCTGACAGCAACCTCAAACTCTTGATCAAGTGATTCTCTTGCCTCAGTCTCCCAGGTAGCTGGGACTACAGGCATCCACCACAACATCCAGCTATTTTTTGGTTGCAGTTGTCATTGTTCTTCAGCAGGCCCAGCCAGGCTTGAACCCGCCAGCCTCAGTGTATGTGGCTGGTGCCCTACTCACTGAGCTATAGGTGCCACCACTTTTCCTCTAGTTCTTCTGCCAAAACCACTCCCTAACCTAGAAACCATAGACTTAGTTATCTAGAACTGACATGACCTGAACATTGATCTTGAATCCTGATGAAAGAGCTCTTACAGTTTGCTTTTTATCACTATCTTCAAGTGATCCAGCCCTGAATTCATGTTTCCCAACTGAATAGTAGAAATGGTCCCCTGAATGGTAGTCCACTCTGGCTGGACACCTTCAACAGAGGCTCTCTTTAATGCTACCAGGAGCAGCAGAAAAAAGCACTACAAGGTAGATAGCCCGCAGATAAGCTGATGATATTATAACATGGCCAGCTTCCACCAGAAGTGCTAAAACATGACTTTCTAGAATTCTTTTACCTACTTCCTATTCTCATGATTTGTATCATTCTTCTTGGTTTCATCTTCCTTCTCTATCCCTTCCAGCATCACCTTTGCTACCCATATAAATCTCCTCATTGCAATGGCAACTTTTTCTTTTCTTTTTTTTTTTTTAGAGACAGAGTCTGACTTTGTCACCCTCCTTAGAGTGTTGTGGCATCACAGCTCACAGCAACCTCTAACTCCTGGGCTTAGGTGATTCTCTTGCTTCAGCCTCCCAAGTAAATGGGACCACAGGTGCCCCCCCCCCAACAAAGCCTGGCTATTTTCTATTGCAGTTTGGCCAGGGCCGGGTTTGAACCTGCCACCCTTGGTATATGGGGCAGGTACCCTACACACTGAGCCACAGGTGCTGCCTGCAATGGTAACTTTTTATAATGAGCTTTTCGCTATGCTATTTCTTACCCCTTTGCATGAGCTATTCCTCCTGAAAAGACCTGGGAACCTATGACATTCTTTTATTCAAATTACAGAACAAATCTCACAATTTTACTTTTGATTTCTGATTATATATACTCCTTTTCCTTTGAAAGCCTCTTGTTTCCCCTAAATCCTAAACCTGCCCCATATTTAAAAGGCCATCTTTGTATTATCACTGAGGGGCCCTTTTACTTTTTACTCTAATCTTCAAATTGAGCCACCATCAATGTCAATTCTTTTCCAAAAGAGCAAACTGATTCTGTCATAACATAATGAAGGCCTTTTCATAGGCCTAAGTATTTGCAATCATAACTGTGTTGTCACCGATACACAAACTATATTATTTCTATAGAAGGCAAGAGCACATACTCTTTAAACATAATTTTACCTGATATTCTTTAAACTGTCTATTCTCTAAACAACAACAATATCACTTTCTTCTTCCCACCTGGGTAGGACAACATCTCTCTATCAAAAGGGCTCTAATGAATTTCAAGATGCAAGTTCATGTGTCAATTGTTTCCAAGAACCCTAGGTAGCTCCTAAAGAGGCAAATTTTATTTGTGGCTGCCATGTTTTCAGGTGTCAGTTTGCTAATTTAATTGGCTTTTCATATCTAGCTAACCTTATTAACTCTTACTACATTTTTAACCAGACTGCCTTATTTTCTCCTGTTTTCCTCAAAAATTATTATTTAAATTTTCCAGGTAATAGTTGATCCAGAGGATCTACAAACAGATGTTATAACTATAAAATTAGGCATATAATCCCAGCCCCAGAAGGAGGTTATAAGCTTCCCCCACTGAAAGACTGGACTGCTGTAATAGATCATTATGCGGGCAACCTACATGCCTGGAGTTGCTGCTGTGAGGGCCATTCAGGAATTTTACTGGACTCTCACATCTTCCTTGCTCTGTTCCAGGAACTATCCATGACTATAACCAAAACCGCTAAGATCAATTGCTACAGAACTATAGGAACCACAGCTAGTGGTCCTTCATGTTCCTCTGGCATCAGACATGATCCTGGCTTATGGAGGAGGTACTTGCACAGCAGTTGAAAGAAATTGTCATGCATGTTTCCGGAATCCTCCGTGATGTCTATATCATCACCAAAAATATTCAGACTGCAAACTAGCAAACTTGTTCAAATTGTCACTGTTTGTCTTCACTCTACCATCTGAATGAAGAAGCTTCAGCCTCAACATCTTGGAATTTTAGCTGGCTCCTTCAAAACTCAGATCTTGGTTCTAATTATGTGTTCAATTTCTAATAGTCATTATTTCTATTTTTATTTCTAGAAATACTTCACTTAAATGCCTAATCTCTAAGACCTGGCAAGAGCTATCAGTGTGACAGCATGCTAGTCATACAGCTAGTCCTTCAGAGCCAGGAAGTAAGTGAAGGGGCTCCTACTCCTGAAAACTATGCAGACCAAACTCAACCTCACAGTGACTCTTTTTCCATCTCTAGTAGTGTTTAAGGCAAACTGTCTTATAAAGAACAGAGAGGACTAGCCAAGTGTTCACAATTGCCATTTCTTACCTTCTACTGTGTTTTGACAAACTGTAGTCAAGTCTCTCTTTTTGCTCCAGGCCCTGGAACTCTCTGTGCTCCAAAGCATGAGCAGGGACCAAAAGAATGAAATTTCCTCCCTTATTAGATTCTGCTGGGAATCCACTGACTTCATGAGATCTTCTTGTTGGACCTCACTGATCATTTCCCCTGGGTATCCACTTTTCCTTTGGAAGATTTGGCTTATATTTTTATCCTAACAGGTATATCCAAACTTTTGGGTTCTATGTAACTCATTGGAAGGAGTTGTCCTGGGCCATACATTAAATACACAGACACTAACGATACTAAACTGATAAGCAAAATAAAAAATGAAAAAATGGCCTGTGGATAATTTTGTTATATCTACCATCACAGACAAGCAAAAAGTCCTCACGTAATCTGTACACAGTCAGTCCATGGGTCACAGGTTGAATTCCCCTACAAAATGACAATCTTCTTGTAATTAATTTTGAGATACTTGTAGATTTCTGAGATTGGAGTCTTTTCCCTATTGCAATAGTCTTTCTTCTAAATAAAACCTTTTCTTTCTAAATCTGGATTTGCTTTTATTTTACAGTGTTTGCAATACACTATCTGTAATACCAAAACTAAACAAAAGATAAAAAGGTGGGGAAGGGAGAACTTAAATATCTACAAGGAAGAAGAATAGAAAGATAAAGTATGGTTTATTAATTCATAAAATGGAATAATGCTCAAGAAATAAAATGAGTCAACTAGAGCTACACATATTCTAAAATAATTCTTGAATACATATTAGTAAAGGAAGAAAATGTAGGAAAAGACAGCATAATATTGCTTAATTTATGCAAAGCCTAACAGTATTCAAAATATTCTACATTTTATATGCACATACATATAAAATACAATATACATGAAGTAAAAGTATAATATGTATAAAGTTTATGCAAGGCAGTCAAGTATAATAGATGGAAATGTACACTAACCCTATCTTAGGAGAAAAGGAAAAGAATGTTGGGCAGGGTGATAAAGTAGGTATGATTTGCATGAGTAAATTCTTTTATTTCTGTAAAAATAAAATCAAATATAACACAATGTTAATGTTTCTTAAATCTCATTGACAGGCATGTGAAATGTATTATATTACTCTTTGCATGTTTTGTGTATTTCAAATGTTTCATGATAAATCAAATAAGCATAGAGGAAAACTCTAGAAAACCAAAGGCTAATGACAGGTGAAAAGTTTCCTCTGAAGCAAATGCAAATGCAAGACCTTTAGCAGTCAATCCTGCTTAGAAAATGAATCCGCAGAGTAGTTCCTAGTGCCTTGTAGTCAGTTCTTTGTCAAGGCCTAGGCTAATCTTTCCTTCACTTCGACTCATTTATTAAATGTAAGTTGTACATCTATGAATGCTTCCAATAAAAACCTCTTTTATTGAAAGATAAAATTGCAATACAATTTTTTTAATCAAATGAGCTAAGAAAAAAGACATTTTTAGATGTTATTTATTTTGTTTCTTTGTTCCAAATAAGAGATTTTGCTAACAGGGAAAGAAAATAGTCACAGACCTTTAATTCCATCTGCTTTTCCTGGGCAGGAAAAATTAATGCATAGCTACCTAAAGTATTTTTGATTGTGCACCCTTAGGAGAATATTTAAGAATTTTATATCCTCTCACATCCTTTTAAATTTGCCTGTAACTTTTTAAAAATCATAAATTCAAATAGATGCTGAGAATGTAATTTTTGGTGTTGATAAGTTTTATGGTTGCTCAATTTTGCTTTTATGCTTTTTTGGTCCATGCAGATGATTTGAAAAGGATTAAAATAGGATTAGTTGTGTCAAGGTTCAGAACATGATACTTACCTTGGTACACCAAGTATTTCAAGCTTAAAGAAATTAAGAAAATCACAGAAGCAGAAAATCTTTTGGTACCTCTCCTGCTTCGCTTCTTTGAAACAGGTCATGGAAACTAGCTGATCTTCTACTGAAATAGGTCATGAGAACCTCATTCCAGTGGGGGCTTTTCTCTTGTCCCAAAGAAAGGGATGTCCTTACCTCTGAAGGTACGGAACACAGAGAAGAATGTAGGACTAACAGGCCTTGCTGAATACTCCCAGTATATTTCCAGTAGACCATGCATCTTTCTGTCTACTGTGTTTTCCCACAATTATCCACTGCCTCGTCAGACTTAGCATAAGACATACACAGATTTCCTTGGTTCTCTGAGTCTTCATGTCATGTAGGAGGGATCCTATGTCATGTAAAATTTATAAAATAAATTTGCATGCTTTTGTCCTGTTCATCTTTCTTTGTTGGTTTTAGTTTCAGGCCCATGCTAAAAAGGTGGAGAAAATCTTCCTCCCCTACAGTTGAAAGACTTCTTTTGTTTTGCATTTGGAAATACTTTTGGAAAAAATTACAGCTCTTCCCTTCTTAAGGAACTTAAATCCACAGCTATTATTTTTAAAATCTGGATTATATAATGTCTTAGTTCTTATTGGGAATTAAATTAACAAAAGCAAAAAATAGCATGGTATTTATCAGGTGTGAATAAATGTTGAAACTAGGGGAGATGTGTCAAATTATAAAATGTTCCATGTAATTGAAACCATTCATAAAACTCTATACATATAGTAAAAACTTGATGCTTCACCTTTCTGTGACACCTTCTTATTTTTGTGAATCAAATAAAAGACACTGCTACTGTTCATGGAGTTTCTTTCTGCATTGAGCTCAAGGACCACATAGATCAGTGATATGATGGGATTTATTAGAAAGGAATAGAAGGAATGAAAAGCACAAGAGCTCTCAGCCAGAACAGGGAGACCCAAGGGGGAAGTCCCACCTGGGTCTTTTTTCTATGGGTTACATACTATTCTGTGAAAAAGGGAGATCTTGAGACTTACATTTGACCAGGAATTGACAGACTTCAATGTTGATGAGTGTATTAACAAATGAATGTAGTCTCTTCAAGTGCAGGCAAAACTTCAGGGAGTCCAATTCGGAAAAGGCCTGGCTTACGTGAAATTGCCCAGGCCTAGGGAACTTACATGAAATTCCTCATGCCTAGGAAACTGGAGTCCTGGTCCAGCTCTGAGTGGGGAACCCTTTATCACTACTGTAAACAAACAAACAAAAAAAAAAAAACTGTGCAAACAGCACAGTTCTCTCAAAAATTATTATTGAAAAATATTTTTTTAATAACTTTGGCTAAAAATGTACTCAATTTATCCTACATGAAAACTGGAATACTGAGTATTGAACTAAATTAAACAAGTTATTTTAAAGAAATGACACTACAGATAAAAACTAGTTAATAAAATAACATTGAATTCTGTGACACAACCTGTCTTTGCATCCTGGCTATGGCAGTCACTAGGTGTCTGTGTGAATATTGGCAAGTCCCTTAACTTCTCTAATCCTACACTTCTTTGATTTGTTGTGAAAACTAAAGGCAATAATGTGTGTGGAAACATTTTATAAATGCGAAGTGCTGGTATTATCTTCTTAGATCTTAGCTATGGGAAACTTTATTTTTCTATATATGGTGGATGATAGGAAATTATTATTTTTTAGGTATAAGCAATTTTAAAATGATCAGTCATGAAATAATGGATATAGTACTTCTAAAAAATATTTATTATAATTCTAGCTTTACCTAGGAGATGCAGGAGTAAATCGTGTGTGACTTTGTGTTTTTATTTGTTTGTTTTGTGTGTGTGGGTGTTTGTGTTCATGAAGAATAGCAGTGACAGGCAGAGAAAATACCAAAAAATAAAGTAAGACATGTTACAAAAATAAAATAGTTCCATGATAAAAACCAAACTAATAGAATAAAAATTTGCATCATAAAGTTTATGCATGTTTAATTTTTAATGAACAAACAAAAAGATTTGAGGGAATGAAATACCAATAAGTTCACAAAAAAAGAAATAGACTACTAAACGCCTCAGATATCTGTCAAAATCCTCTCATGTTGATCCATAGAAAAATGTTTTTGGCACCCTCTGCTTATGTGGAATTAACATTTCCTGCCTCTGATAGTCTGCCACAGTTCTCATTAGTATATTGGGAGGGTTCTACATCAGTTTTAGAATTTTGTTGCTCTTAAGATCAAATATTACTTCATATTTCTGTAGGAGCATAGAAATATTTTATTCTCAAGTATAATGGCAACAATAAAAGAATATACCTTTAAATAGTTAGAAATAATAATGTCCTTAAATAACTAGAAATGCAGACTTTCCACGTACATTGTCAGAATCCCTAATTGATAATAGCAACAGAGGAAAAGAAATTCCAGGCACAATTCCAGGCAAGTTGTGGAGATATGAGGATAGTAAACAAAACTCTTATGTGGGAGCCAGGTAAATACCACAGTTTCAATATACTTTATTCATACTATGAGTAAATTGTAATAATTTCATATTAACTCAAAGAAAGCAAATCTACGTTATCACTTTATTATAAAAAACAAAAAAGCTATACACATTGATTGTAATCATATTAGCAGTAATGGATAGCCATCATTGTATTATTCTGCTTCCATTAAAATAGATCATCTTTTTCTAATACCTCTGAAGTCAGCTGCATACAAGAAGCAAGAAAAAAAAACAAAACAACAACAACCAAACAAACAAAAAAGGGAGGGAACTAAATTAGATGTTTAGTTCTCTGTGTGATGAATGACTTATTCAAAGTTTATCTCATATTTTACCAAGAGACTGACCCTTTATTTTCTAATGGACAGCTTCTATTTCAATCCAATGACTATGAATTTTAAAAGCTCCTTAGGTATCTTCTATTTAGTTATCTTTAAAACTTTAATGCGGTGCTATAAAGAGTCGAAGGATGTTGTGTTAGAAAGAGAGGGAGAGAATGGAGCTACATTTTGTTACACTCTAATTTTTCAGGTCTGTTCTATGCAATTACTTTGTTTTCTAATGTTATCTATTTTAATTTTCACAGTAGCTTCTCTTTTTTAATAAAAGATATTACTTATAAATACATAAAGAATCTTTATTGTTAGATATTTTCTAGATGAACAATCTATGGCTCAGAGATTTGATAAATTTTTCTAGTCAAAAAATCAATTGAAAGATTTGGGACTGAAACCCACCTCTGGTGAACATGTAAGCCCATGGCAGCTCAGTGGAAAACATAAAATTAAAACTCATTTCCCCTATCCCTCTTCATTGCAAATGAATCTTTTGCTAGGTAAATTATTCTAAACTGTGATTCTCAAAAACATTTAACTTTGGGGCTTTTAGTATCTGTTATTTGTCCTCTCTACAATTTTTGTGGGAGAAACCACTGGATTTGCCAAGTGGGTTATGTTGATTGTGACTCAATTACGGTCTTCAGCGAATATTATTTATGGTATTTCCCTTGCCCTGCAAATTGAGTCATATACCATACACGCTAAAGTGCTTGCCCGGGAGGAACACAAGTAGAGCAACTCTAATAGTCTATTTTGTTTTTTAAAGTGTCGGCATTCAGCTTATTGGAAGGTACATGATAGAACAATGCTTCCCTTTTTCAGTAAATGATGCCACATTTCTTGTTGTTTTCCAATTTTCTGGCTCTCTGCAGTGCTCCAAGAGTTCCCAGCTACAATTGTGACTGTGCTAGCAGTTCATTAGTCAATTCCTTTAACACCCAAGAATCCATTTTATTTGGTCCTGCTGGTTTATGTATGTTCACATTTTTAAAAAAGTATTCCCTGATGAGTTTTAGTTGGTAGTTATTTTTTCATTTCAGTCCAATTCTGTAAACTTCATTTTCTTTGCCATTTTTGGCTTTCTTGGGTTGTTACACTGTCTCCAGTTGTTGTTTTCTTCTTATTTCCTGTGAAACACAGACTTTAAAAACATTGGCAAATGTTCTCATCTCTTCAGAAAAATTGATCCGTTCTATACTTTTGTATTTGCTGTTGGAATCTATAATTTCTAGGATCACTTTGAATTCTATTATTGTAAGGTGGCCCTTGGCCATTATTCCAAATTCCACCCTGTGATTCCCTTTGTGCATTTTTACCAGTTAAGCAAATTGGAGTTTACCCTTCCTTCATTGGCATGTGGATATTCTACTTCACAAGTTTTGCTTAGCATCTGTAGATGGAAAAAAGACTCATGTAACTGTGTGTGTGTGTGTGTGTGTGTGTTTGTAATTAGCATGGGGGATAGAAATAGGAAGGAACTTTGTGTAACTGAGTGATATCAGAGTTTTGTCTTCAGTAGGTTTTTGGTCTTGGTGATTCAAAGAATGAATCCATGGACCACAGATCAGTGGAAGACAGGATTTATTTTACAGAAAAGAATACAAAAACACCAAAGCTCCTGACAGAGGGAAACACCCCAACTCGAGGGAAGAAAGCTCTCCCTCTGGGCTCTTTGTCCCGGGGTATATATATGGTCATGGGTTCTCTGTAGTTATGTTTAGTCAGGACTCTGTAGTTACCTTTGGCCAGGACTAGGTAACAAATGAATGGATACAATCCTTTTGGTTCTCAGGCCTAAGAAACCTACATGAAATTGACCAGGCCTCGAAAATTGACCAGGCACCCTTTTCAGCTGCCAGTGCAAAGAGGGGGAGACACTAACCTGTTGGTGTCTCCCAGCACTTGTCTGGCCCCTCTGACTACTGCAGCCTCCTGCTGGGTCCCCCAGCCCACTGGCTCTTCTGACAGCTACTGCCACATCAACACTGCCAGGGCGGAGGTGGCAGGTCCTTTCTTCAGCTCCATGAAGCTGGCTGGGGTGCCACCCGTCCTGTATCACTAGCACAAATCCAAGATTCAGATGTCTAAGTTGATAGTTAGTGAAGAATGGCCTTTAGATATTAAATACAGTATATTTTGACCTTTTTATTAGGATTCTTTTACACCCTGTTTCACATAAGGAGAAGAGATCAAGTAGTGAGAAAACTAACTGAACAAGATATATGGTAACTTGTATGGAGCTGTATTTCTTATCTCATATATCGAGTTAAGTTACCCTTTCATTTAAAAAAAATTCTTTTTAAAAAAAAAAACCTTTTTAGAATCCAGGCCAAGTTAATTCTGACTGTGAATCACACAAACGTTGGACATTTCTTTCGAGTTCCAGAGAAGTTTATAGCTTTCTTCACAATGTCAAATGTCTTTCTATAATCTTACTTAGCTCCTAATCTGTACCTTTTGTCTCTGCCTGAAAATGCCATAATGTTTGCATTTGAAAATAAAGAATGATGTTGATCTATTTTTTTTATATGTTTTGTCAGGCTTAATGGGTCAAAGTGTTTGCTGGGACACTGAATATATGGCAGAATGAGAGCTCATAAAGAAATAAGCAACAAGCAGTGAACATTTCATAGAGTATATTATGGTAACATGCCTGTTGGCAGAGGACGATTCCACATGGGGTATCAACTATCACTGACAAAGAGTTTATAGGACAGTCTCCTGGGTTAGCTGTGGTTGACTAAGAGAGTATGATTACAATCAAAGTAAGGGAAGTTATATATTCACACTGTACTGGCTTCTAGGGGCAATTGTATGCATGGATGCATTTAATCACACCAATTCTTCCTCTCTCTCTCTGTCTCTGTGTCTCTCTATATAGTTAGGGTGAAGAAAAAGCAGGCCTGACTCCATTTTACTATAACTCTTGCTTCTGAAAATCAGTGAGTAGATTGTTTACTCCCTTCTTGTTATAGTTTATTGCCTTGAAAACTGGTTCCACTTGCCTCCCTGCGCATTGCATGGTATTTTGAGCAGGACTGTTAGTAGTTAACATTGGTAGTTTTGTATAAAAAGAAAAATTACTAATTACCTTTATTGTGTAAAATCCCATTAACTTCCCTCATGATTGCAGCCCTACCCCCTACAGTTCCCTTCCCCTTTAGTTCCCCTAGACCCCATACTCGCCCTTTTAAGGAAAATAATTGTACCAATGGCTAATGTTGCTTCTGTAATGATACTTGCTCAACTTTTTATACCCCCTTTAATTTTACCCTGTAAAAACCAGAGCCTAAAATGACTTGGGCTGCTCTCAGAAACCCCACATTGGGATACTGAGGCAGTTGCCACCAGCCGGCTTTTCAATAAAGGACTCTTCTGTGAATTCAACTTGTCTGGCTGTGTTGTCTTTGGAGAACTATATAAACATGTATACATATTCCAATTTAAGGTCTACTTTAGAGAGAAGTAGCATTATATACATATGTAAAATATGAAGGGTTCTTAGGTATAGTATGCATATCGTTGTTCTTCAGTTTAGTTAGTTATTTATTGCACACCTAAATATATCACTTGAATCACATGTATTATCTCTTTTAACTATGATTACATAGAAAATATGGTCATATTAGCAAGAAACATAGCAAACAAAATGGAATAGAAGACAATCATTGTCTCTGTAAGCTGTCAAAGAATAAGGAAGAGCTTTGGGAATATTGATAACATTATTAACAAAAATATAAAGGATGTATTGATTACTATTCAGGAAAAGAAAAAACAAATATGTAGCTTAAGGAAAATAAAGTGCATCAGTTCTTAAAGGTCAAAAAAATATGACTTCTAAAATAAGGCAGAGATAAAATATTGAAAAAATATTGTCAAAGATATAATACAAGATAATGTTACAGAGTTAAAGGGCAATTGAACTTCCCTCCATATGCTCAGATAGTGGTAAAAAGGGTTGCAACTAGACTCTCTTTGCCTATACAGTAAACCATTTGCTAATCTTAAATACTATATAGTTTATGAACAAAATATAGAAGGCATAAATAAATTAAAGAACAATATATATAAATGTATGTGTACATATATATTTTACTATAGCCATTCATTGGATTAGTGTGTTTAATTCTAATCTCTCTATACCATTTGGAGTCTTTAAAGATATATTGGTATTGGGCAGCACCTGTGGTTCAAAGGGTGCCGGCCCCATATGCCAGAAGTGGCAGGTTCAAACCCAGCCCTGGCCAAAAATTGCAAAAAAAAAAGATATATTGGTATTATATTAAGTAAGAAAAGATGCAGAGCATATTATGTTATTTTATAAGATATCATAGTATATATTTTGGTCTTATATATACAAAACAGATTTATTATTAATATACACATGTATATACATAGCATATATGCAAAAATAATTTTTGAAAAAGTTGAAAAATAATCATTAGCTGTTTTTCAAGGAATGACACTGTGGCAAGGGTGGTGAGATGGAGGTTTTTTTGTGAAAGACATTTATTCCCTTGTACGGTGCTGATTATCATTTTAAAAGTGAATTATATTTCTAATTAAACAATAATTAAAAGTGATTTTAAAATAATTTGCTTTTTCTTTTTAATCTTTTGGCTTCTGCAACTCAGTCCTTTCTATGTGGTAGGTACTCAATAATAGGCAATTATATGAATTCCAAACGAACATGCTAGCAGAAAGAGTCCCCTCGATTGCCTGGCTCAGATATAGTGTCCTATACTTAGGATGAAAACTCAGCAGTGACTTCTTGTCTAAAACATTCTCTCCCTGAAGTAAACATTAAGCACCATGTGAACTAATTGAAAGGATGGCCAAGGTCCTTGTCCAAGATCATATGTCTCTGAATTTCATTGTAATTAGGCTTAATGAGGCTATTAAGTCCCTATGTCCAGAGTGTCATGTTATTGGCCAAGGCTGGTGCAGTTCTGCTCAATTTGAATCAGGATTACTCTTTTCTAGGCAGAAATTTCATTAAGGTCAGAAACATAACAGGGAAGGACATAGAGGTAGAAAAGAGACTTTTTTTTTCTTCCCAACTTTTTTTTCAGTCAAATATCTATCTGTGGCCATTGCTAACTACCTTCCTCATGACATGGGGCCAATACATCACTCTCCTCTATGAAAACTGTGGGTTATAATGTAACTATTGTGCGTATTTCAGAAACAAAAATGAACTCCTAGTCTTAAGTATGAATGGTGGTGATACCAGAATTTCATTTTGTCTCCTGGCTGGCTTGCCAAATCTGATACTGAACTTTCAGGTTCTTGGTATTGATGATTTGAAGAATATATCCATGGACCACAGATCAGTGGCAAGACAGAATTTATTTACGGAAAAGAATACAAAATCACTAAAGTTCCTGGTAGGGAGAGAAAACCCTAGTTGGGAGAGAAAAGCTCTCTCCGTTTTTCTCTCTGTCTCCATTTAGCAGTATATATAGGTGCATGGGTTGAGGCCAGGAAATGAATGGATACAGTTCGGTTTGCTGGGGGAAGGTGAATGAATGTACTGATGACTGGACATAATTCATTCATGGAATTGAGGCCTAGGAAACTTACATGAAATTGACCTAGGCATAGGAAATGGGGGTTCCGTTTTTAGTCATAAATGTAAAGGGAAGGAGATACCAAGGTGCTGGTGTCTCCGCAGCAGTTGTCCGGTCCTTTTGGCTATTGGAGCCTCCGGGGAAGGAGCTTCCCTTCCCTACCCTTGCCCACGCTTCAGCCTCTGGTTCTGCTGCTATCTGCCTTCACCCCAACACCACCAAGGTGGAGGCCCCGGGTCCTCCAGCCCCACTCGGCTGAGCTGGCTGGGGCGCCACCTGTCCTGTTTCCGTAGTAGGGAAGTAGTTAGGAGCATGAGCTTTGCTTATGGTTGGATGTCCTGTTTTATGTCTTAGCTTCTTCAGTTACCAGCAGAGAAACTTCAGGCAAGGTATTAATCCTTTTAGATTCACTTTTGTTTGTTTCTTTGTTTTTTGAGTTTTTGGCCAGAGCTAGGTTTGAAACCACCACCTCCGGCATATGGGGCCAGCGCCCTACTCCTTTGAGCCACAGGGGCCACCCTTAGATTCCCTTATTCATTGTGGGAATGTTGGTAATAAAGCCTGAGTTGTGAAAACAAATACAGTTTTCAGAAAGGTGCCTGCTCAGAATTTTAAAATAGTATTATATATAAAGTAAGTTCAGATATATAAAGGAAATAAGAGGTCCAGGACTGAAAATAAAACATTCCAAAATGTGAACAAAAGAAATCAAAGTCCAGGTTCTATGTGGGCAACCTGGCCTTTATTCTACTTGAGTGCTAGCGAGTTAAGTCCAAGAAAAGAGTCAGCACGTGGATTAAGGTACATGGCAATTTAAAGAGTTGGAGGGGTAGTGATTGGTGCATTCACTCTTTCCTGTGTGGGACATTTATGCACTCATTTCTTCCTAGAATGGTTCTATTGGGTGGGTTCTATTTGGCTGGGTCAGGGCAGGTCCCTGCATTTGACTCTATCATCCTGGTCTCTTTTTTTGCAGTTTTTGGCTGGGGCTGGGTTTGAACCCACCACTTCCAGCATACTCCATTGAGCCACAGGTGCCGCCCTATCACCCTGGCCTTTTTAGTCTATTTTAAGAAGGTTGGGTGATAGGTTTGGTGTCTCTTTGACTGCTTCCTAAGGGTGAGGGAGCAGCATGGGCAGCCTATAAGAAAAATGAGAGGGAAGGGAGTGGTGTTTACAGAAACACTCTTGAGTCTTCAGTCTGAACTGGTTGATATCCACATAGGCCAAGGATATAAGTGGTTGTTTTTTGGGGTGACTGCCTGGTCAATAAATCAGGAGATGAGGCAGAGGATTACTGGTCCGAAACTCAGAATGAGAAAGATTGGTGGCTCCAAAATAGGAAATAAACAAGGAGGTCAGGAATCAAATAAGGAAAATAAGGACCAGGAATTAGATGATCTGTTTGTTTTGCTTAATTAATTTGTGGAGTTCTTTTACTTTCCCCATAATTATTCCTGAAGGTTTAACAAAGAAGCAACATTTTTTGCCACCCCAAAATACATGTGCCTCTTTTCTCTGCTGTAATTAAATCTAAGGCTCAGGGATTTTGGAGTACCATTGCAGCCAAAGAATTAAATTGGGATTGTAGGTGACTAAAGAGTGAATTACACTTCCCATGTCTTTGTTAAGTTTTAGGGAGAGTTGGTGGTGAAATGGATTGATATATTAATGCCTGCAATGTCTGTGCCAATTTCAGCCACTATGCCTGCTTTGAGGAATACAGGGAAGATAATGTCTCTTTTTTCCTGGAAGTAGGGTGATATGTCAGGGCCTGAGTTACGGAGGAGTCATTCATGAAGGAAACTTGGAGGATGAGATAAACTCAGGTGCAGGTGCAAAGACCAGAATGGTTAGCATACAGGCACCCATAGTTAGAACAGCTGCAGAAGAAGAATATTCCTGGAAGGGCACTGTAGGAGGCAGATAAGGAGAAAGTTGAGTTGAAGGAACAGAGATCAAGTTTTATAAAACCTACAGATTTTCCTGTACTTATGAGATTGAAGCAGATTAAATTGGTGAAAGTTATAGGTGGAAGGTCTCTAGTTATGTGGCTGAACAGAGCTGTGTTATTTTCTGTCAGAATAGAAGAGTTATATGTGTCAGGTACTGGTATGGGATTGGAAAGATTTTGGTGTAAAGAAAGGCACATCTAGTGTCCTGGGAGGGAGAGAAGAGAAGAAAAATTTAGGGCAGCTGAGAAGGAGGTGTTTAAAAGTCTGAGGAAATCGGCAAGGTTGCTTGTAATCTTGAGAGGATATCCCTAGGGGGATGATGCATGAAGGAATTAATAAGGAACAAATGTGATAAAAAGTGTGCAGAGAGTGAGCAACACAAGGGTGGGATTTCGGTTTTTTCAGAGTTCCCCCAAGGAGTTTTGAGAAGTTGTCGAGTTTTGTCTAATGGTGGAAACCAATAACTGGAGTTCTGAGAGGTGCAGCTACTTAGAGGTCGGTTTACTTACTTCTTGGTTTTTAAAGACCTTCAAGTTCAGTCAATAAGATCTCCCTGGGGGGAGGAGGGAGTGTGTGGATTTTTGGAGTATTTTTTGGATATCGGGTACAGACTGAGAAATAAAATGCATGTTAATAGGGTGGAGGTGAAGATATCATGTAAATCCTGCCAAGTCAGATCATATGATCGTGTTAGATATCTAACTTTTTGAGAATTTGTGGTATTTGTGGAGAACAAACCTAGTTTCTGACTTATGTGGGACAGATCTGAGAGAGAAAAGGGAACATGAACCCTGACAATGCCTTCCATTCCCACAACCTCTCTGAGGGGGCCTAGAGTTTGTGGTGGTCTGGAAATGAAATGCCTGAAGGTATGGCCAGACCTAGTATGGGGTGGGAAAATTGGGTCCATCATGTTTCTTTTTTCTCCCAGTTTTGCTATCTTTTCTCTTTCTACCACATGCAGCTGAAGGCAGATAGAGGGTGGCGGAGAGAGGGGGGATGAGGTAGAATTCTGCAGGAAAAAAAGAGGTTGAGGGTGGGGGGGTAATGAAGGGCAGAAGTGAGAGTTGTCTGCTGGATTGAAGGAAGATAATGGAGATTCAGGGGGCTCCGGGAGGGCTGGTTTGGCCCATGAAAGAAAAATTTGAGAGGGTTCACAAGACCAACCCCCTGAAGGAATGTTTTGGAGGAGGAAAGCCTGGATGTCAGGAATCTCTGACCATTTGACTAATCTCTGACAGTAATTATTGAAATCAGTGAGGATTGAGAGGTCAAAGGTCCCATTTTTAGGCCATCACAAGACAAGCCATTGTCTAATTTGTACATAGGCCAAGCAGTATTACAGAAAATGAGGCATTTAGGTTTAAGGTCAGGACAGAGCCATAGGTGAAGAAGGGGGAATCCATGACTGAGCAGTTCCCTTATTAGAAACTGGAGATAAAAAAATAAATGAGGTTAAAGCAAAGATGTAAAGAGAATGCGTGAGGAGGAGTAGAAGGGCGGTGGCTGAGACTGGGATCAGGGAGGTTACCAGGCCTCTGTGACTAGTGCCAGATTTAGGAGGCATGGACCAATGGTATTTTTCTGTGCTGAGTGAGGAAAGGGAAGAGAAGTTTTAAAAAGCTCACAGAGGGGCCATATATAACTTCTTAAGAGGACCAGAGATAGAGGGAAAGGGAAAGAGGAGTTGGAGTGGAGAAAATGAAATAAAAGTTAAAATAGTTCAGAAAGGGGTTTTAGACAAATGCTTACCTCACAATTAAATGTATGAATTTTGGGCAGAGGTCAGATGGGTCCCCCCCATTTCTCTTCATCTCATCAGAACAAGAGTTGGTCTAGTTGGGTCTGATGGGGTGTATCTTGGCCCTCCAAGGGCTCTTCTCCCTGTTCCAGGATCTCAGCACCAAAAATGAGAAATCAAGGATGGAAAATAAAAAAAAATTTCAAAACATGAATAAAAGGAAATCAGAGTCCAGGTTATATGTGGACAACTTGGCCTTTATTCCACTCAGGTGTGAGTGAGCTAAGTCCAAGAATAAGGTGACCAGATTTTAACATTGGTAAAGGGGGACACCATTGGGGGGGGGCTGATAACAATGCAAACTTTGATAAGCAATTCTTGATAATCAGTTCTCAACAATTATTTGTTATGGTTAAAGTTTAACATTATAAAATTAACAAAAATAATATAAAACGCATATCCTGGCAAAATAGCCACATGGCAGCCAAAAATCATATGTTCCCTTCCTGTTCTCCTGTGTTCCCTAGCTTGTCGTGCATTCTTTCCAAAAATTGGGGCTTTTTTTAAACGCCGCAGGACAAATTGTTAAAAATCGGGACTGTCCTGCCAAAAGCGGGAGGTCTGGCCACCTTACTCTAGAGAGAGGGGAGCTACTTGTGTGTTTCAGATGGTTTGGCTCCTTCTGAGCTAATGGTCCTTGCCTAGAAAGCAAAGGAGGGAGCCAGTCTCCTTCTGATACCTTGCCCAGAAGGGGAGTAGGGAGTTTACATTAGCCTTTTCATTTCCAAATGAAGTTACATTAACCTCTTCATTCCCAAATGGAGTTACATTAACTTCTTCATTCCCAAATGGAGTTACGTTAACCTTTTCAGCAGCCAAAAACCATATATTCTCTTCCATTCTCCCACTGTTCCCTAGCTTGTCATGCATTCTTTCCAAAAATCGGGACTTTTTTAAAATACCGCGGGACGAGGGACAAATTGTTAAAAATCAGGACTGTCTTGCCAAAAGCGGGATGTCTGGTCACCTTATCCAAGAAAGGTCTCAGCATGTGGGTTAAGATGGATGGGGTAGGGACTGGCATATTCACTCTTCCCTGGGCAGGACATTCATACACTCATTTCTTCCTTGGACAAGACAGTTCTATTAGGGTGGGTCCCTGCATTTGACTCTATCAGGAAACACCTTTCCTTAGGTCTGAAAATTTGTAGTTGTATGTTCCCTCAGGCAGTTGATAGTTGCAGCTATTTTTTTTTTTTAGAGACAGAGTCTTACTTTGTCACCGTCAGTAGTGTGCTGTGATGTCAAAGCTCACAGCAACTTCTAGCTCTTGGGCTTAGGCGATTCTTTTGCTTCAGCCTCCCAAGTAGCTGAGACTACAGGTACCCACCATAACACCTGGCTATTTTTTTGTTGCTGTTTGGCTGGGGCCAGATTCAAACCCGCCACCCTCAGTATATGGGGCCGGCACCCTACTCACTGAGCCACAGGCACTGCCCGGTAGTTGTAGCATTTTTAAAAAGTGGGGTCATATTGCAAAGGTACATGTCAGATCTATTAAGTATAGAATATAACTGTCTTAACACAATAATTAAGTAAATGAGGTGAGGGATATATTAACCGGTAGTATGTAAGAATTCCAAATTGTATATGAAATCAGCACATTGTACCCCATAAATGCATTAATGTATACATGATCTACCTCTTTATAATTTAATAAAAAAAAGTGGAGTTATCAAGATGATCTTTTTTAGAAGATCACTATATATTCTTGGTAGAAGTTAACCGGAGTCTAGAAAATATATTGAAGATCCCAAAAGAACTCCTTAGGTTTGGTATAGGATGTGTTCTTCTTTGCACCGGGCAAAGACATCTATTACCCCGAAAATCTGCAAATCTGAGAACATGCATAAGACTGTCAAACAGCATAAAATTAAATATTCTAATAAACAATTTTTTTTAGGAAGCTTGCCTCTAGAGTATTGACTATGTGATTTCTTCATATCTTGATTCCAGAAAGAAGATAAAAGCCTTCTGTTTTCATTGTTGGGTTGTTTGACTGTTTACAGTCATTAATTCAACAAATATTCACTGAGCACTTACTCTGTGCCGCATCTCCAATTTTAAAGAAAGCATAGATGATCCTCGTTATCATGCACTTTTGGTCCTCTGGGGAGAGAAGGAGAGAAGGACACCCAATGGACAAGGAAACCAACAAACCTACAAAGGCTAATTTTCATATATAACATGAGCAAGGCACAACAGCAGACAGAATAACACCTGTGGTGGGGTGCACTGTCATCTGTATAAAGGTTTTACACAAAGTTTTTTTGAAGAGAATTCAACTTAGTCTCTCAGTATCCAGTATAAGTTAGAAATGCCTTGATTCCAATATGTACTTAAGCCATGCAGTTTTATTATCATTCACCTTTATAAGAAGAAATGAGTAATTTTCAACTCAACTGATGCAGGATTCTCCCATTGAGGGCTGCACAAAGATCCCTGTTTTCTGGGGCTAAATAGATTTCTTTTTCTGAGAGGAGAAAAGCAGTTTTGCCAGTATTTCTTGTGAGCTGGACTTCTGAAGTGGCCTCCCTGCTGCTTTTGCCCAGAGCTACAAGGACTACATTCATTTGTTAATACACTCATTGGCGATCAACACTGGAAAGGTGTCTTGAGTCTGCCAAGTTGTGGCCAAGTGTAATTCTCAAGACCTCTCTATTTACAAATCTGTATATAACCCCTTAGACAAAAGACTCATGGGACTCCCACTTGGGTTTCTCCCCTCTGCCAGAGGCTCTGGTGCCTTTCATTCCTTCTATATTCCTTTCTATCTAATAAATTCTATTTTGTCACTGATCTGTGTGGTCCAAGACCAAAGACCTACTGTAGAAATAAATTCCATCAACACAACTTTTCAAATTCACAGTTTTTATAGTCACTAAATTTAACATTCAGTGCACTAAAAACCCTTGGCTTTTTGTCACTGTGAACAATTGAAGCTCCATCTGTCACTTTTTAGAATATCATTGATTTCATTTTAAATTCTCACATAATGACTAAATGCCAAAACCTTCTTTCAGCTGCTTAATGGCACTTAAAAATTAAAGAAAACGTTAAAAGCAATTTTTATAAACTACTAATTTATTTATGTTTTCCAGGAAATGTTAGTCTTCGATCCTTTACTGGCAAGTAAACAAGGAAACAAATAATAACAACAAAATGTAGGTTGGGAGGAACTGAAACTGACAAATTTAATCACTGATTAGAAACCCCCACTACTGCCTAAGATGACAACTTGCAACTACTTTGCAGAATCCCTCAGGTGGTCCATTGATTACTCATTTTGAATTGCTAGTTTTTTCTTTGCCGAGGTGGTACCATTTGAAAAAGACTTGTTTAAGAAGGATAGAAACAGGAAGACCACATGAAAGGTAATGTGGCTCTTGGATTATTATTTTGTTCCCCTCCTACAAACAAGTTCTATTTGTGCTGGAAAGTTGAATGAATCATTTGAATATGAACAAAATAATTACTGTTTCTATCTCCTCCTTATTTCTATTGTTTTCTTTCTAACTTAAAAAATATAATCCCTCTGTTTTCTTATTTTGAGCATTCATCCCTTCCTCCGAAACCTGAGGTCATTTTAAGCAGAATCTGTTTGTCTCTCTTAATTATGAGTAACTGCCCTTCAGTAATAACCTGAGGTGGTTGTGTTCTTGTCTGCAGCTTTGGGGTTGTCTGTGATCTGTGTGTCGGCATATTTATTCATTGTTCCTTCTCCTGATGGTTTATGTCTATGTCTGTCATTTTCATTCAGTTCAGAGTTGAAGCTTTGTAGGAGTAAATATTTTGTCACCAGACGAATCTTGAAGGCTTTTGAAAGACTTCTTCTAAAGTAGTCAAATCCATTTTAGTATTCAATTGCTCTGACTTCCAAGGTTAAAGCAACATTTTTCACAGCCGAAACTTTGAATGCTACAGCAGAACACACTGGGTCTGAGAAGCAGCAAGTGACTGATGATGCTATTGATTTTAGCCTGGGTTGGTTTTTATTGGAGCTTTACCATTTTCATCAAGAAAGGAAACCAAAATAAACCTCCTAAAGCAACACTAACAATTAAACAGTGCTTTTTATAAGGTGTGCAGCCACAGACATTTTCCATGTCTACTACGTTCATATTATGCAAATAGTTAAACATCCTAGAACCTCAGATGAGTCGTATTCAGAAAGTGAACAGGTATTTTGGATTTCTGTCCTATGAAACCTTAACAGTATCCTTTTATGATTGTTATTATATATATTGTGATGTTTTATTATGCAACTATACCAAATAAAGAAGTGGTTAAAATGGTATTGAAGGCATCTATTCAGTATTTTATGATTTCTTTTTTTTTTTTTTGAGACAGAGCCTCAAGCTATCCCCTGGATAGAGTGCCATGGCATCACAGCTCATAGCTGAGCTCCAACTTCTGAGCTCAAGCAAGTCTCCTGCCTCTGCCTCCCAAGTAGCTGGGACTACAGGTGCCCACCACCATGCCCGGCCATTTTTTTGGTTGCAGCCATCATTGTTGTTTGGTGGTCCCGGGCTGGGGATTCGAACCCGCCACCTTAGGTGTACGTGGCTGGCGCCTTAGCCGATTGAGCCACAGGTGCTGAGCCAGTATTTTATGATTTGTAGTCAATATCTGCTGATATCCTTGTGAGTTTCTGCTGGCTGACATTCGTGAGGATATACTGGGAACAGTCCAGATCCCTCGACACCCTCCCCCCATGCACACCACCACCACCTCTGAACACAGTATTTGTGGGACACCACCATGGTGTCAGGAGTGTTAAACAGGTTAAATGCAGATCTTTGTGTCAAGTGGTGGAAAAGGCTCAAAGGTTGAAATTGCTTAAGGGTTGAGATATAGATTAGCAGCATAGAACAGGGAAGTTAAAGTTTACTACCCCCAAGCATTGTAACCATTTCTTTTTTACTTTATAATATTATGATAATCTCTTCTGTTTTTCTTTCCATTGTTTCCTCAATTCACTCACACTGCAAAACTTCTTTCTCTTTTGGCAATGTACTTAGAACTTTCTTTCTATTTATAATCAACTCTGTATGTTCCATGTATCTTCCACACACAGATTTTTTTCAATGAAAGACCCTGAGGTTTTTGTTCCAGGTGGCACTTCCTTGCTACCCCTGGCGTGTGAAATCACTTGCCTCTCTGAATCTCCTAGGTTATTCCTTTGAAAATATCTGAGTGTAAGACTTTACTTTCTATGCCATCCTCTCACTGTTTCATTCCTAGCAGCAGAATGACAACACTTCCTTTATAAAATAACTACTTAGGTAAATAGTTTATAAAAAATAAATTGTGAAACTTTTTTTTTTTTTTTTTTGGAGACAGAATCTCACTCACTTGCCCTGGGCTTGAGAGCTATCGCATCATAGTTCACAGCAACCTCAAACTCTTTGGCTCAAGTGATTCTCTTGCCTCAGCCTCCCAAGTAGCTAGGACTACATTTGCCAGCCACAACATCTGGCTATTTTTAGAAATGGGGTCTGGCTCTTGCTCAGGTTGGTCTCAAACCCCTGAGCTCAAGCAATCCACCCAGTCCCTTGGCCTCCTAGAGCGCTGGGATTACAGGCGTAAGCCACGATGCCCAGCCTGAAACTAAGTTGTTCATATATTATGTAAAAATTATGTATGTATGTGCAATAGTATTTCTATTTAAGCCATAGTTTATTATTTTAATTTTATATTTCAAATAGATAATTCATATAATAATCAAAGCAACATAAAAGGTATTCAATGAGAAGTCTTGGTTATAATATTTGTATCATTCCAGTATACCCATTCCCTATGAAACCAATTTTAGTTAGTTTCTTGTGTATTCTGCCACTATTTATTATGTACATTCTAACACATATTAATATATATTCTCTGTTTCCCTTTGTTAGGTACCATTCTGAAATTTTCTTTCTTAATTTAAAAATATATTCTAAAGATCATTTACTATAAGAACAAAGGGAGATTATTCACTTTATTAAAAGTGTTACATTATAATTTGATGTGTACTTGTACCCTAAATTTCATTTTGCTTCTAAACTCTAGAAAATGCAAACACGCTGCAATGGCAAAAGATACTACACCAACTAACCTTGTACACCTATCTCACATATAGATGCAGGGTGTCCAACCTGTGGACTGCAGGGCCCTGTAGATTTTTTGAGGCCTGTTTTATCTGTGGTGTTAGATCTTGGTTATTACAAATACACACAAAACTTTTCTTTCATTCTGTTTTTTTTTTTTTTTTTTGCTTATCAATTTTTGTTAGTGTTTGTGTATTTAATGTGTGGCCAAGGCAATTCTTACTCTCCCAATTTGTGGCAGAGAAGAAAAATGATGGGACACCTTTGAATAGGATAGACTCCCAAAAGCAGGATTGCAAAACTGAAGCATTACACATTTGTAATTTTGATATTGCCAAGTTTTTCTTCACAGAAAAAGAATATTCTTTATATTCTTATAAACAATTTATGAAAATGTCTTTTTACCATTGTCTTATAAACAGACCGGTCTGTTTTGGATTTTTGCATTTCCTTTAAAATTACACATCTTTTCATCTGCTTAAGGACCATTTGTATCCATTTTTCTACAAGTTATGTTTATACTCTGCTCATTTAGTTAATGAGCTATTGATCCTTTTATTGCTGATCCTTGGTCTCTGTAAGGATATTAGTATGTTTTCTAGAACATAAAACTTTTTTTTTTTGCAGTTTTTGGCAGGGGCTGGGTTTGAACTCACCACCTCCAGTATATGGGGCTGGCACCCTACTCCGTTGAGCCATAGGTGCTGCCCATATGACATAAAACTTTTTCAACTTTGTTATTCTTAGTTTGACTTTGCAGTGATAGTTTTTGCCATGAAGAAGGTTTTTTAATGTACTTATGGTTGATTTTCTTAGTTTATAATTTTATAGTTTCTAGGTTTTTTATCATAATTAGAAAAATCTTCCTTGTTGCAAATTTATAAAATTATTCATTTATATTTTCTTTGAGCATATATGTGGTTTTATTTTTTGACACATAAATATTTTGTTAATTTGGAGCTCATATATTCAGAGATATGGATCTAAATTATCTTACCCAATTGAATCAAATAAAAATATTCACAAATTCATCTTAACTGCACTAATTTGAGGTAATTGCCTTTATTATATATAAAATTTCTATATGTACTTGGGTTATTTCCAGTCTTTCTCTTCCATTCCTTTGGCCTATATGTGTATTTATGCATCTGTAACCATCATCTTTTAATTATTATAATTTATTTTTCAGAATCTTCTTGAATATTCTAATTTGTTTATTTTTTTCAATGAGTACTTTAGAATTTGCATAACAGTTTTAGAAGCCAGCCTTGTGTTTGCATCTTATTGTTAAAGCATTGCTACTTATATCATGGATTTTTAAACATAATTATTCTACTCTCAGGCTATTTTCCTGGATGCTCATCAACATTTCTAAATTTGGTGACTAAGATACTAATACATCTGGATGTTCTTTTTCACTTTTGAAAGTACCTTGTTTTTTTTTTTTTTTTTCCTTCTGATCATGCTACTTGGCAGAAGGTTTAATAATTCTCCATAGTCTCTGGAGTCAAAACTCTGTAACCTGTCATATGAAGCCAAGTTCCCCAGCCTCTTCCCACACCCTGCATTTCCCTTCTATGCATAGGGATTTATTTGCTCATTTAAAACAGCATGCTATGTCTTCATCAAAACTGAGCAAAATTGCTCCAGGGCAGTATGTGCCAACACATGCTAGAAGCACCACCCACCCTAGGTTATTTCCACACGTTTACAGAGCAGTGATTTTAAAACCATTTTTAACACAGTTGGTTACATAATAACTTGCTAAATAACAAATAATAAAGGGTTGGCTGTAAATAAGACCACAAGATTGACAAAGCCTAAGTATCTACAACTACAGATTAACTTGCTTCTGAGATGTATAAATTCCTCCTAGCAGGTCAAAGAAAGTACTCTACAAATAAATTCAGAAAGGTTGGGACTATCTATGTAATCTTAGTGTGAAAAGGCCTTTTTGGATATGACACCTAAGTCATAAAGCATAAAGAAAATGTTTGATACAAATGTCTACGTAAAATAAAATTTCTACATGTCAAAAATAGTTTAATCTTTGCTTTGTAATTTAGAGGTAAAATACTTAAAAGATCTGATAATAGATCAATACACTTATACAGAGTGGCCATAAAGTTTGTGTGCATTATAAAATTTGTGGCCACCTTGTGTAAGGAAGTAACATTTGAATAAGAGAATTATTTTTAATATCAATATTGATAACAAACTGGGCATAGGATATTCCAAGAAAATTTATCAATGACTAAAAGACATTGGTAATAAAAACAATACAAAAGGAGAAAAATTGTGTGCACTATTATACAGTTAAAAATATATACACAATACAAAGTAAATACAGCTTCTCTTATTATGACAAACTTAGCATTTTTGTGATTATTCAGCTTTCTGAGTGGTGGGGAAATGTTAACATTTCAATTACCAGTATTTCTGGATGTAAATCCTCTGAAGTGTTGGCAAAAGTGTGACTGCTCCTGTTTTCTAGAATTCTTCCTCTATAGCCCTGTAGGAAGGAGTGTGTCTGACTGCCTGCAGGTGTCTGACTGCAGGGTACAGAACTCTCCACAATTCATTGAAAAGCACAGTGTGTGGATCATAATTGAGCAAACAAAATACTAATGTAAGGCACCTTGCCACCTCAGTCTATTTTTGGATTTACGATGATAGAAAATAAATAAAAAATTAAAATTTGCCTTTTTGTTAATATCTGTAAGTTAAAAAAATGAGATGAGTGGAAATCAAAGAAAATCAGTGTGTTTGAAAATATTGTAGCGGATTTCAAAAACTGTGGGCTGGAAGTTACTTATTGTAAAACTGTCTAGATCCTCAGTTAATCACATACTAGCCTGGGTACCAATTTTCTAAGTGAATAATGGATTATCTAATCTCTAATGTCTATTTCGTTTTATGAGTCTTATAACATCTGGTCTAATTTGTAGTGATATTAATCAGCTTTTAATGTAATGTGTTCATGGCTAGATTGTGTTACTCTCCTCTCTCAACGACTATAATATTATAGGAAATATCTAATCTGGAAAGAAAGAAAACAATCTCTCAAGCTTTAATTTCACCATGATTTTACTGGTAATAGCTATAATGAACAAGTGTAATTTCTTCATTTATTTAATTTTTATCTTAATGGAATACAACAACACTGATTCTTAACTCTGAAAAGAAAAAGTTGTAGAATTTATTGTAATGTTAGAAGTTGAATATGAATAATTGAATTGCAACATCTGAAGGCACCATTTGAATTTTAGGTATAGATTGAGTATCCCTTATCTGAAAATCCAAAATCCTCTATAAATCTGAAACTTTTGAGGACCAACATGATGTCATAAGAGGAAAGTTCCTCATCTGTGAATTTTGTGATGGGTCACAGTCAAAATGAAGTCAAAACATTGTTTCATTCATAATATCATTAAAATATTATATAAAATTATGAAATATAAATGAATTTTGTGTTTAGATTTGTTCTCATCCCCAAGGTATCTTGTTATGCATATACAAATATTTTAAAATCCAACCCCCTCCCCCAAATCTAAAACATTTCTGGTCCTAAGAACTTCAGAAAAGGGACACTTACCCTATATATGATCCTATTGGCTTGTAAATTACCACAGTAATAAATAATTGACCTCAAATCTGTTAATTCTTATATTCATTACATTATGCTATTCCATAGCAGACATGGGAGTATAGAGCAAAGAACACAACTTCAGAGCCAAGAATTGTGGTGTGGGCCTGTAGTCCAGGCTATTCAGGAGACTGAGGCAGGAGGATCACTTGAGTCCAGGAGTTCAAGGTGTAGTAGCTGGGATCCTAAGATCATGTCACTAGGTTCCAGCCTTGGCAACAAGTGAAACCTCATCTCTTAAAAAAAGGAGTATATGATTCTGATGCCATTATGATTGCAGCCAGAATTCATCTATCTTATTCATTTCTGACCCATTCGTCCTCCAAAATTCTGACAGTGGAATAGATGTGCTAACCTCTACTTGGAGCAACTGTCAAGTGAAAAATAAAATAAATTCCCTATCCAAGTCTAGGTTTCCATCAAATTCCTGGTCCCAAGGCAGAATCATATGGAGGAATGGACACAGATATTTGCATTAAAATATCCTAAATTCACATAACAGCTCTGGTGTTTGATAGACCACTAATTTTAGATAACTTTCTCCAATGAGTTTCTGAGATACTGGGATAACTTCCAATACAAAGGACTGCTGAGAAAACATATATTATTTCAGGAAAAATACTTGGCAATTAGTATTTCCTTAGTAATTATTTTTGTTTCTTCATCAATCTTATCATGTTGATAGATACGGAGACACATCATAGATAGATAAATAGATAGGTAATCTTGCTCTGAAGGCCCTATTGAAGTCAAATAAAAAAGGAGCTATTTCTCATGTTTATTTTTATTTCTTTAACAATGTTATTTGCATTGAGAAGTAATTTTAAAAAAAAGATAAATAAAATAAAATAAATGTTATTTCTTTTCAGTTATCCAATTATACGTTTAAAATGTATAATTTATTAAACTACATTTTTTTTTCCCTTCATGAATCCCCTAAGCAAGTAGCTTTCAGTGAAATAAAAGTTGGGCTACAAGTGATTGTTGATGAATTGGACTATAAATGCAGGCTCCGGGAATAATTAAGGGATTTAAAGCGTTATCTAAATTTAACCTGACACTCACAAAACAATAACAGAATAATATTAAAGGTTTCAGGGGCTAGTAACCACATGGCTCCCTTATGCAGGGTGACCTCAATAGGACAGAGAGCCAAATAACTAGATAATCAGTAGCTTTTCAGCAATGTCTAGCGCTGACAGTACTATTCCCTTCTACATTTATGGAATGTGGAATAAACCATTTGTAGGCAAGGCAGGCATCCATCATTTCTGAGGGATCAGAGGCATCACACAAGATAATGTTGTGAAAGTTATCACAGTGCAGTGCTAAAGAGGGTGGAGGCCAAACACTTCTGAACACTTCACCTGGAGAATATGAACAGCCAACATTTGCCAGCTACTATATGTTCAGTTTCAAAAAATTTTCAAGGCTTTTTCACTTGAGGCTATTTAAATGCTTGATATTTGAGCAGAAGTACAGAAAAGCAGAGACTTCTACTTTACGCAGTTAGGCTGGCGTTCTCAGGGTTGGGAGCTCTGGATAGAAATGTTGAGGTGAACTGCCTCCCTGTGACACCGTGTTAGCCTTCCTGCCACTTCTGCTTAGCATCTCACGAAGACTGACTGCCTTGAAGCTAAACAACTGGGAAGGAGCCATGACTTGTTTATAGCATGAGGACGTGGATGTATATGGGGCATGCCATTTTGGACATTCCAGATAACTCAAACTTTCCTCCTGACAGGGGATTTCTGGTTTAATTTATCATCTCTCCTCTGCCTTCCATTCTCATCTTATTTTGGTTTAGATCTCACAAACCTGGAAGGATATCTAAAGTGGGATTTGTGAATCATTATCTTTTTCTAACCAATGGCCTTGCAAAACCTACAAGGCAGTCCTGGAAAGATGTTGGTTCGTGAACTAGAGCAAAGGAAATAATGTCTCTCTTTCTGACATTGTCTATGCTTTAATGGTGTGAATTAATCGTAGGTTTGAGGTGAAATCTAGATTCTATTTCTGTGTAAGTTTTGTATATTTTATTTCACTGTACACAGTGTGGTATTATGGTTACCTTGGAGTTAGCAAACTTAGGTCTCCAGCTGAATATAATTAATCTCTGGTCTTTTTCTTCTTTTAATATGAATAAAGGATAGTAATTTCTAAATCATGTGCTATCATGAAGACCACATAAGATATAGAAAAGAAATATGATTCAAGATGGGATTCAGGAAATCTTCATATTCCAGGAAGACCAACCCATTCCTAGCCTCTTAGTCATCCTTGCTAAGAGTGAAATGAATGTAGAACTCTATGTCATCCTGGAAAGACCATTCTCTCGCCATCAGTACCCCAATTCTAATAAGTCTTTCATCATCATTATCTGTGTCAAGATTAACAGGATTAATTTCTTTATGTCTTTTCTTCCTTATTTGTATCAACCCCCTTAAAAACTCAAGGAACTGAGGTCAGTTTTCACTCCTAGATTCTAGTCCTGTGAAGCTTAGAGGGGCAACCTCTGTCCCCTTCTCTCTTTTCACCATCTCTGCATTCCCTATTATACTTTCTGCTTTATTCTTCCCTAGAGTGAATGCTGCCAAATGATTTACTACATGGTTTTTATTCATTTTTTAATTTTTTCCCCACTAAAATGTAAACTCCATAAGAAGAGGCAGCTCTGGTTGCTCCCTGCTGTTCTTCAGGCATATTAAACACTGCCTGGCATGCAATAGATAACCAATAAACATTTTTTGCATATAGACATAAATGAAATTCCTGACACTATAAATAATAATAATACATATTTAAAAAATGTCTATGAGCACTTAACATACTATATATAATAATCAAAATATACATAAAATAGACCACCCAATATCTAAAATGAATACACCAAGATAACAAACTAAAATTTATTTTTCCAATAAACTAGTGATCTACAATATTGAGTAATTATAAACTCTGAATGTTGACGAGCCCACTGTTTTTCAGGTTCTATGAAGTGTAAAATAAGTTTCTATATTTAAGCATTTTAAAGAACTGTTTAGAAAATGAGGCTTGTACATAAGTAACTAAAATATAGAGTAGGAAATGTGATCCAAAGAGTGCTACAGATAAAATTGCTTAACCCCTAAGAGGGGATTATTAAGGTAATTATGATTTGGTGGTCCAAAACACTCCAGAATTAGATGGCAAAAACTCTTTCTCTTAGTGTGTTATGATTGAATAATTTATTATGTTGGTTTTACATTTTAGGCTTTATAGTCTTAGATTGTATCAAACTAATAGGATCCAGAAAATTGTGCTTGATGATGGCTTACATCAGTGCCTCTCAAACTTTAATGTGAATTTGAATCAACCGAGGATTCTGTTAAAATGCAGAATCTGATTCCATAGATCTGAGGTGGGACCTGAAACTCTGCATTTATAATAAATTCCCGTATGTGGTGCTGATAAAACTGCCAGATCAGGGACCAAATTCCAGGGAGCAGCAAGGACCTAGGCGCACCATGGTCATTAAGCAATGATCATGATAGCAAATGGACTTTAAAAAATAAGCCATGTATAAAGCTGATTAAACTTCAATCTATAATTTGAAAATTGACCCCTAAGAGCATGCTTGAATGAATTTTCACGATCATCACCATCAAGCAGCAGTTTCCCTGTGCTGCTCAGAAAGCTCTAACTGTGACGTAGGATGAGAACATGGTAAGATTTCAAATCTTGCCTGCCCTGGTGCTTCCGTACATAAGCATTTTCTTGAAATGACACTTACTAGGTACCCACAGGGTTTCTCATCACTTATGTCTCCTCCAACCTCTGACCAACTAGTCCCCACACAAGATACTCAGTTGTAAAACTGGATAATATTTCTGTATGACCCTATGGTCATTTCGAGCAACCCTGAGTGTCTTATTGAGGATTGAGAAAGATTTTCAAAGCTGAATTCTTCGATAAGCCTCCTTTTCAATTTGATCTTTTACCAAATCCCTGCTAGTGAAGTCATTAAAGATTAAAAACATTCAAAATTTGACAGCGAAGGTAAAATTGGTCTTCTCAATACTAAAATAAATAAATGCAAATGTGCATAAAAGTGGCAATTTTTATTCCATTTATAATAGATAGTGTACATTCACATCTGAAACAAGGAGTCAGTGTATCTGTGGTTTAGGAATATTAACGATCTCCTCCACAAACTCACCTTTTGGACAAGATTCTTAAATATACTCATAGTCATACCATAGCATAAAGTGTAATATAAAACTGAAAATAAATATATGACTTCTTATGGGGGCAACTCAATCCACCTGGGGTCTCAGAAAGAAACTAGATCTAGAAGCTAGAAAAGTAAAACAAATTGAGAATTTTCAGGAGAAAAATCACTCTGGGAGGGAGGCATAGTGTCTATTATAGCTCACTCGTCTGAAAGAGCCGGAGTAGTAAGAGAAGTAGGGAAAAATAAGAAGTTTGATTTTAGTTGGAGCAAAGTGCACACAAATGGAGAAGAGAGAGGAGGATCAGCTGAACAGTGAATTTGGAGGCTAGTAGGAAAGCTCACAAGCCTTATCTCTTAGGGAGTTGGGGTGTAATCTTATAACCAAAGAAGAGTCACTAAAAAACATCTTTAAAAGACTGTCTTCTAGAAAGCTAAGATTCATAGCAGCATAGAGACAAGATTAGCCAGGGAACATCTGGAGACCAGAGAACATCTGGAGACCACCTACCATCTGGGACCTGTTTGGCTAGAGGAAAGAAAGATGCTGAATGTCAGAACTAACACATTAGCATTTAAAATACAAAGGAAGCTGAGAGACAGAGTGTATGGGTGGACTGGGAGATACATGTACATATATGTGACTCATTGATGAATGCATATTAATATATCAGTGAGTCATATATATGTATGCTATATTAACTGAATTAACATAAACTGAACTTGTGTGGCATCTCATACTGCTTAAGTGAATATTAAAACCTTTGTAAATGGTGACATGCTCCAAATATAAGATAATGATGAAAATTGTTAATATGCATGTGAGTCATGAATGCGAATGACGTGATGTGCTGTTAAGTATGCTTTGTCAGAATTTCGTCTTTTCATTAGAGTTTTGGAAAGGATTGGTTGAGAATGTGACTTTTCCTTTTATATTTCTATGACATTCTCATATGACAATAGAATTAGGGGACTCCATATATAAAATAAATAGCAATATTAGATTATAAGTTATCAGGGTAGCCTGTATCGTTGAATGCATTATCCTAAAAGCGTTATAAAACACTTTAAGTATTACGTAAATGAAATTAATATCAGGGGGTAATTTATGGGAAAATGGTATTCTGTTTCATAGGTCTAGACTACGAAATTATTTATTGCAATATATTGTCTCCAATATGTATGATTTTATTCATGAGGAAATGTTGATAAAATAATAAGAATTGTCCTTCACAACTAAATCTGACTATGAAAAGTGAGGTAAGATGCTTATTTCCTTTATGCTGGTTTAATAGTGGCATGTTTTCATTGAAAAGTGATCCCATTAATTTATGGATATTGTCACTCCTTGGAAATGCTCAAATCACCCAAGGGCAGTGAACAGGGTGAGGAGAGGTTTTGCAAGGTCTTGGAGGACAGAATAAAATATGCCAAGTATATGCTCTAGTACCTTCCAAAGCTTCAGCAGGGTTGTTGTGACCTGTGAGTTTGCACATACCCTCATGACCTGTATCCAGGAAACACAGATTGTTGCTGTTTCTTCTTGTTTGACTTTGCTTTTTCAGCTTGCTGAAAATGTAGATGAGATTGGTAAGGTATTTTAGTTTTCTATACACGTAATAAAGCTAGAGTAGATTTGGGCCAGAATATTGTCTGATTCTTTCACTTGGATGCCAGTTATTTGGCTTTCAAACTTCACATTTTGTTTATTGTTGAAAAGCTTTTGAATAGAAAATATCTCTGCTCAATTACAATGGCAATAATTATATTCTTCCTCTCAAATAAACACTGATAAATTACTTTTTTTCTGAGTGTGTTTAGGATAATGAGAGTTAAGTGAAAGATAATGAATTTTAGAAACTGTCCTAGGAATTTTAAAATGAAAAGAAAAAGAGAGAGGGAAGGAGGGAGAGAGAGAGATTGTTGAAAAAGAGTTGAAAAGATAAAAAATATTCCCTAAAGATGCTTCTTACCAAAGAATGTGGTTTAATTTTCTTTTTCCCCTGAAATGTCTCTGTGTGAATCTGGCTGTGAGATTTTTAGCTCATTGCTCCTTTAGAAATGCAAAGCAACTTGGATTTATCTCATTTTCTCTTACAACAGGGATACTGCCATTCCATTTTCTAGTCCCATATGCAAAATAACAGCTCTTCTTGCATGCCTCAATGAATTTCGAATTTAAATAGGACGTGGAGGTAAGTGGGGAGGAAAAAATGTTAACATTTTTTAATGTTTATTACTGAACTTTCAAATTACTTGAGGAAACCCACAAACTTCTCTAAAATTAAAAGTAGGCACAGTCCCTAAATTGTATTTTGAACTATCCAAACCACACACACGATTATATTATAAGTACTTGTTTTTCCAACTCCTATTTTTGTTACTCTTCTAGTATTTGAATTCTAAGTGATATTGTGGAGAAAGACAACATGACTTCTGTGGTCATACGCCAGATGCTTCTGAATATTAGGCTCATATTACCTGGCTGAGTCTAATAAATTGAGTTATTATAGCCCAATTTTGTTTGTCTACCTAACAAAGTGGAAGGAAATAACATATCTCTTAACTCTGTAATTTTACAGAGTAACCCCTTAGCTGCCATATTTACTACCCTAAGCAACAGAAGCAGGAATACTAAGATATTGATTGTATACATTGACCACTAGCATCCTATTTCCTGAATCACGATTCTCTTGAACTTCAAATACCACTCCCCGCCTGGTGTACGAATATGTGTGTGTTTTGTCTCGCTCCCTCTGTCTCTCATCATGTTCTTCGTATCTTTCTTGAGTAAAATCTACATGACCATAGTATTAGGCATAATATACTTGAAAACCATTTATATGACGCTATATGATAGGCACTGTTTTAAGTGCTTTAAAAATATTAATTAATTTTTTCTAACATAATCCTGGCAATTCCATGAATTAGGGATGATTCTAGCTGCCATTTTTCAGATAAAAACTGAAGATTATAGGAAATGACGGTATTAAGGTAGCAAAACATTAGAGTTCCAATTCGTATACATCATCTTTTAAGGAAGTCTATTGCTATTTTCATTATGCTGTGATACTTTTAAAATAATCTGATAGGCATAAAGAGGGCCGTGAGCTATCCGGAAGATAGTTCCCTGAGGGAAAAAATCCTAAGTCACTGTTTAAAAATAAATCAATAACTCTACTGGTTTATTAACTTCTACCTGTTGATTTATTCTGTGGATATCGAGTCATGCTCTAAAAACTGCAGCACAAACATATAACCAGGACCATGTATTGAGTAATGTGAATTTCAGTAGTGGTTAAATTTTATTAAGAATTTATCAGCTTTATATTGCTTTGCATTTTATCTGAATTTCCTCCATTAATATTTGTAACAACCCTGTGAAGTAGGCACTATTATTACCCCAACATGGGAAACAAGAGTATGAGGCTCAGAGATGTGCCAAAGTCCTGTTACAGGTAAGTGGCTCAATCATGAATTGAACTGGCTGGACAATTTGTACAAATGATTAACTGCAGTACTTCTCATTTATAGTCACACTAATAAAAATGGGTATAATGGTTCATTGCTGACCTAAGATTTTACTCTCCATACCCAATATGAGAAAATTGAGCATTACTTTTTTCTCCCCCAAAGATGAGATTGTAATTGAGTCCAACCCTTTCTTTCTTCTCCTCACTTCTTATTTCTCCAGGTCTACATACCCCCATAGGAAATGCTAAAAAAGTAAACATGAGAGTCTCGCGGCCTGGAAACCAAATCAACTCACTTTTAAATTTCATAGTAGAAGTCTTACTTTATTTTTTTCCTGGATTGCTACACCCAGGACACTGCCTGACTTCTATGGACATGACCTAAAACAATTTGTTAGCTAATTGTTGCCTCCATGACCACAGATGCCCAACTCAGTCTTTGACCCCTGCTCTGTCCCTGCAGCTCAGTCATTGCCTCAGACTTTCTTCTCATCTGGACTTGCTCATCAGCGCTCTCTCTGATGCCATCACACGGGGCTAGATAACGTAGTGAATACTCCAGGTTTCCGAAAGCTTCTGATTATTTTTACTCATTTAATTCTAGGTTTTGGCAAACTCGGTGAATAAAATATGGCTGTCCTAGCTTTATCTCTTGTTGAATATGAAACAAAGAATCTTCCAAAGATACACATAGCAAACATTTGGTAAAGGTATCTATGGAAATTGGAATATCTTCAGAGCAGGAGATGGTACCTTCATGCTTGGACATAGGGGAATTGCAGTAAATATAAATATTTTTATCAGTAAAATGAGATTATAACTCTTAACTCTTGAAAGTCATTTTCTATGTCATTACCCATTATTTATATACAGATGCATTTATTTTATGAATCTGAATACTAGATGTTCACTTCATTAAGGAACTTCAAAGTCATCAGTAAAGATCAATGTTTTTTAACTTTCAGAAACATAAAATAGTTTCTGTATGTAAGATTTTTTTTTTCTCTAATGGGAACCAAGACAAAAATAGAAAATTTCTTTTAAATTAACAAAAGATATTGTGCCATTGAGAGGTGAATTTACATTTTGAGGAAATACTTTAGTGGTAAATTTGAATATTTGGGCAGAAGCAAAATGTTAGTTTTCTGTATTTTTTCCTATCAATGGAATTACTCAGTATAATCTGCAAATTTGAAGATAAAGAACTAGTGACTGAGTTGACAATAACTAAAAAATATACTTCAAATGAAAATAAGTGAGAAGAATTTTAGACAAGGAGTAGGAAGTCCTGAGTTCTCATTTTACCTCTAATTAGCAGTTTGCTGTTCAAATCACAATAATCTTCTCCACCCAAATAGCTTTTCTGTTTCTTTGACAGTGAGAAGTCAGTGGCATGAAATCTTTTAAAAATATATTAATTTCTATTAGCAGTCCCCATTGAGACACTTTGGAGTTAGATTTTGTGTGAGCATATAAAATTGTGTTACTTATTTCAATCCCTGAGAAAACTTCATATTATCAGTTCACGCAAAAGATGAACTTAGTCAGTGTGTGAACTTGTGGTATTTGCCTAGAGATTTTGTCCTTTCAACAGGCTTAAGCTAGACGTTGAACAAATGACTAGATCTCCCACAGTCTTACAGTTTTCTTAACTACAAATCGGAGAGATTAATATTTACTTACCTGTGAAAGTATTAAATGGATTAGTTACCAGAAGAGGAGCATCCATTTCAGAGTCCCACAATTCCTCTTCTTTTTTCTTGGTCTCTTATCTTAAACTTCTAAATTTCTATTTTAAAAGGATTTTGTGGTCTGCCATGATTTCTTATTTTACAATTTTTTAAGAAATTTATTACTTTGATAATTTGAAAGATCCACCTTACTGAATAGCCGGCATCCTTACCTTCTCGCCATTTCATTGTCTTGGAAAAGGAAGTTTATTAACTCACCTTAATAATCACTGTGGACAGCTCTAGTAGTTACCTTTTTTTAAGTTCATTCCTTTTGTTGGTTTAAACAGTACTCAAAAGAAATTATTTTAAAAATTGATTTAATTTTTCCTTTGTTATGATCATATATGATATGCAGTGATAAGCTAGTAATTGAGGATAAAC
The DNA here is from genome assembly GCA_963574575.1 of Galagoides demidoff. NCBI lineage: Eukaryota > Metazoa > Chordata > Mammalia > Primates > Galagidae > Galagoides > Galagoides demidoff. The sequence continues at coordinate 9,919 of CAUYQV010085126.1, read as the reverse complement.
GAATAGAACTAATGCATGTGCTTTGGGGATATTTTGTTGCTGACCCGTGAACACCCATAGTTAAGCAGCACAATAGTATATATAAAGAGATAAAAGTAATTTGTGTTTCAGAGAACAAATTGTGTCATGCTGAATCTCTTTCCAAATTGGATATATTCTTTTTTATGTGTACAGACTTTGTCTTTCATTTTCTAGGAAAGACTCTTTATGTAAAATGCAGATATTGATAATTTGTCACATATAGATACTATGAGAATTAAACCACATATCACAAGTTACATGTAAAGCATAATGTTTAGTGTATAGGAAATGCTGGGTAATTTTCAGCAGCTATTGTTATTATTGTCTTTTATGGTAAGACAAAGCACTTGACACTTACTGCGATGCTCCTATATTTTATGGTATCAGATAATATCCTAAGAAAGGATATTCTAAATTTCAAATCATGTGAAAAACAGTTTAGCATTTAATCTGGTGGAAAGAAAGAATGTCTGAAGTGAGATGTAAGATCCTAATTAATCTAGATCACCATCTGAGGATGCTGGTTTCAGTGACATAAAACATAATTTTCTTTTTCTTTTAAAAAACATACTTATATTTGTTAATGTAATTTAATTGTTTTAAAAATGAGATTTGCTATGTTACCTAAAGGGCAGGGAGTGCAGTGACCGGAGCACCCTATAGCCTTGAACTCCCAGCCTCAAGTAATCCTCCCACCTCAGCCTCCCAAGTAGCTACTACTTGCTAGTGCACACTCAGATTTAGAACATAGTTTTCTGCATATTGGTTCTCTGCCGTGTTGTTTGTATTCATAAGAATGTTCTGATTTGCCAGAAATTAAGTGCAGCAAATAAAAGTATAAATCATAACATGCCATGTTTACTTCATCTTTGTAGAGCCAGAAGTGAAAATATGTTTCACAGTTAAAGATACGGTAAAATATATGGTTATGACATTGAAAGCAGGGCCATTTTCAGTTTGATAGCGTGCAGATACTTAGATCTTATCCAATATTTTCTAATATGTCTTGTACAGAATGTAGAATAATGGTGAGTTCCAAACTGTCCCTAAAAATTTTTGACAGATTGATCGCATTTGAGATTTTTTATAGCTACTGTATGCAATATTAATTATTCAGTATAAATAAATTACACTATACTCTGATGTGCTGTGCTAATTTGTGGGTCATAGCACAATGATATATGCTATGTAATTTTAAAACTCAAAATAGCCCCATGAACCAATATTTCCTACATAGTGGTGTAGCAAATTTATTTGCTGGCAAAGCTTGAAATGAATGATGCAGTGTTCTTCATAGTCTTTTTTTTCTTGCTTCGTGTAGCTCTTCATGTATGTTATGGTACACAGTATTATGGGATGCTGTCACAGATGCTATAGGGAATAACAGATAATGTTCAAACTCTGCACCATGTTACCTTTTTAAAATAGGAAGGATTCTGCATATTTGTAGTGTATTTGTCTCTAACTATTTTGGATAAAGCATTTGGATCTCACTGAGAATCAGACTGTAATAACTAAACTTTATAGGACCAAATGGGAGAAATAACCAGTGTCATTAAAAATGAAAGAATTTCAAGTGCTGATTACTTTGCTTACTTCTATGATCTGTACTTTGTGCCCCTACAAGTCATCTATTTTGAACAACAAAGGACTTGATACTACTTATTTAAGTTTATTAAAATGCCCCAAAGTTCAGTATGTTCAGAAGCTTTTCAATTCTTCCATAGAGGCAGGGAACTGCCACTCTTCTTTCTCTCATATGCTAAGATTCAGTCCAAAGAATATTGCTTACTAAAAAGAAATTTGAAACTGCATCCATCTTCTCCTGATGATTTGTCTTACTTTTACTTTTTGGGCACATGGATGTTCCATGTGCCAAAGGAAGTGATAGATAAAACTATGAATGATGTGTGTAGACAACAGATTTGTCATAAGCATCTATCATCATCTTCTTAGGAGTAAAACAATATATATTCATTCCACCAAGAATTTCTTCCCAAATAAGTTCTTTGCAGTAGGGACTATTGTGCTTGTGGCAGTTATATTTAAATTCACTGGTACTCAGCCTTTTCTGACCTTTATCATTATATTATGAGTCACCATTGAGCTATATTTAATGTCAAGTGTTAATACAGCCCCAGAACTGGCATAAGACTGCACCTGCATATGGGCTGGGTGAGTTTAGCATGGATTTCAATGAATGAATTGCAGTCTGTGGAGGACAGATAAAAGCAACCACATATTCAACAAAATTATAAATTATAAACATAAAATTATAAATAATTTTAAATATGTCAAGTAAATCCATAGGGTATAAAAACTACAATTATTAAGAACTATATGTTAAGACAATGTATTTAAAAATAAAAAATCAGAGACATTTTAAAAGTTATGAATGCCTTTGCCCCCAAAATGTGAAGAAGCACGTGAGATGACCAGTACCACTAACCTAAATTTTGTCGATCATGTTTCTGCTTTATTTCTATTCTTTATACTGAATTTACACATCCTTTAAATAATACATGGTTTCTGATTTTGAAATTCAAACTAATGGAATATACAGTGCTTCTTTTTGATGTAATATTTTAAATTCACATTAAGTTTGAGATTCATCCATATCAATAGGGGTAGCTATGGTGTAGCCATTTTCAGCGCTCTGTCATATTTCCTTGTCTGAATGTATCACAGTTTACTCTATAGCAATTTTTTGTTTTTTACACCACGTGTGTGTGTGTGTGTGTGTGTAAATGCTATCATAAAGAGATTTTTACACATCTCCTAGTGCCTGTATTTAAGAGTTCCTCTAGAAAATTACTATGAGTAGGATTGTTAGGCCAATCTTAAGCCCACAATGAACATTATTAGATCCTGTAGTAATTATTTTTCCAATTGGAAGAATGAAAACATTCTTATTTTCTACTAGTGCTCATTATCTGACCACCTGCAATGAACAGACAATTAGGGGCTTAGCATTCTTGCCAACACTTGGGATTTTTGCTTGTTTCTTTTACCCGTTTTTCTATATATTTTTTTCTAAATGATTCATCGGTATTCTTTGTTTTCTGGGTAATAAATGTAATTAAACAGTCAATACTATGTGTTCCAACTGCTATCCCCAGCTCGTAGCTTGCTTTTTCTTTCTTCTTTTATTTTCATTCATTTCATGTGGTGTCTCTTCATGATAAGCTAAATCTTTCCATCTGGTCCTGATTCTTCAAGGATGTCTTAGCTGTTCTGTTCTTTTCTCTTTCATACAAATTTTAGAATCATCTTGTTTGTTCTCCTTATTTACCCATCCCAAAGCATATTGAGATTTCTATTGAAAAAGTATTTAATCTGTAAATTAATTTAGGAAGAAAGAAATGTTTAGACTATTAAGCCTTAATTTGCTTAAGCATAATATATATATATATTCATCATTATAGACCGTCTCTGTATATTTCAATAAACATCATAATAATCTCTGTGAGATCTTGGGCATATTTAGTTATATTTATTCATGGTGAATTTGCATTACTGAGGTAATTAAAAAGGTCTCTTTGAATTTCATTTTCTAAATGCTTATTTTGGATATATAGAAATGTCATTGAGTTTTGCATATTGCTTATACCCCTTAAATGTTAATTTTAGCTATAGTTTCTTCTATAGCTAAGTTTACCTATAGTTTCTTCTGAATTTTGTGCACACACATTGTCATTGTGTCATTTGTGGATACCAAAAGACGTTTTTCCTTTTCTATCTTCTACACAGCATCATTTTTAAATCTTGGCTTATTGGTCTGGCTTGAATATTCTATACAGTGGGAAGTAGAAATGGACTTCATCATCTTTTCTCCAATTATGGAGAAAATGCTTACTTCGACATTCTAATTAATTATTATATATTAGTAGTTTTTAGTAAATACCCTTTATGCACTATAAATAATTATCTCTTCCCTATACGTTGTTAATTGTTTTCTTAGGGGGATATTAATTTATGCATCTATTTATTATTTGTTATTTTATTTTTTGACCTATTCTGAGACAAAGTCTCACTCTGTTGCCCCAGCTAGAGTGCAATGGCATCATCAGAGCTCACTGCAACCCCCAACTTCTGTATTCAAGTGAACCTCCAGCCTCAGACTCCCAAAACTTCTTGGTGTAAGTGTCCACCACACCACCCAGCTTATTTTTCTAAGTTTTGTAGAGATGGAGTCTCACTCCTTTGTAGGTTAGTCTCAAATGTTTGTTTTTAAGCAAGAATGGAACCTTCAGAAAGGTCGGGATTTTTAATTGTCTAATTTACTCATTGGCATATCTACAGGGCTTGGAAGAGTGACTGGCATATAAGAAGTGACAAAAAAATACAGCTGGATGTTAAATGTTGAACATTGAACTGGATGTTGAATTTTGTATGCTTTTCTCCCGCACTTATTTTGGCCACACATAATTTCTCCCACTAATCCACCCTACATTCATGTATTTTCTAATACCAGAAAATACCAGCTTTGCATTTTTAAATTTTCCTAGAGAGAAGCAGATGGTAAGAGGTATGGTAAACACTGCTGTGACCATAAACATTTTATAAAAGAATTTATTCTTATAGTCAAGAAGGATGTGACATCAAGTTGAAATTACCATTTGGGGGAAACAACCGTATATTTTTTATTTCCCCCCTCAGCATTCGAGCTGAATAGTGAACGATGAGACAACGTTACGGTGTACAAAATAAAAATGTGTGTTCAAAGTTCTCTACGGATGTAGATTCCAGATCAATGTGTGAAAAGATGGGCTTGTGGAATAAAGCTCAGGGTTGCAATTTAATTTCATCATTGTGCTAGAACTAGCTGTGACACACATCAGCAGCACAGTGACTATGAGAAAGTTAATGACAAAGATTAGCTTAATAAAGGATGCGGTTTAAATCACCTTTCACTTATATTCTCAGGTCCAGCCTTGTTGGTCCCTACGAATAAAGCATTAGCTAAAAATGAGAGACCCTAATTTATTTTGATATGTTAAAAATTTTTGCCACTCACCTTTTCCATTCTTAACCTCAGATTGAAAATGGTCTTGCTTCTTAGGATTTCTTAAGAAATAGTTTTCTAATACACTTTGTGGTGTTTCCTATATCTTATCATTTCTTAGAATATTTACTGAGTTATTTTCCCATTGAATATCTCTCTGTCTTGCATTTATGAATAGAAACCAGACATTGCCCTTGCTCTGCAAATCCTAAAGATGAAAGATGCATCAGAGGGAAGTAATCCTTTCTTTAACTGCTTACGTGGCAAAAGCTACAGAAGTTGCACACAAACACACATGCCCACATAAACACAAATATATGGCCTGACCTATTTTCCTGGGATTTTGATGGTCAGAAAAGTATTTCTATTTTTGATATTGATAAAATTCATCAGCTTTGCAAAAAATAAGGTCTAGGATGGTATTATAGCTTACTGACCACATTCCTGTAATGATAGTTGCAAGTGATAGTAATTCTCACTTCTGGGGATGCGATGAGAATTAGTAGTAAAACAATCTTTGGGCCACTTGATGAGGTTTTCATCTGCATAAAACTCTAATGTTTAATTTTATTTTCATCTAACATATTTGTTCTTGTTTGGGAAACTTTTGTAATATCCATGGCTGATTCATTGTAGATTTCTTAGAAATCCCCACCAGCAGTGTGCGTTTCTATCATATTAGCATTGGATCATTACAGTAGGAAGTGTAAAACCAGAATATGTGTGGTATTGGTTTTTTTCCAAATGCCATGTAAAGCTAATCTGTGGCAGATGTGAATGACCCTTGTGTAATTTCTTTGGTCCTGATTAAAATCTGTGACATAATTGTGTAGGGGTATGTGGAAGTGTTTAAGGGAAGAGTCATATCTTGATGTGCTTGTATTACTAGTAATAATGATTTTATAAGCTTAAAACCAGTCTTCAAGTAATAGTTATAAGTAGGCTAGGAATTGAATTAAGAAAATGATTGCAGAGGATGGGCAAAGGAAAACAGAAATAGGAGAGAAGTGGATCTGAAAACTCCTGAGCCTAACACAGCGTACTGCTAGAGGCCGGGCGCCGTAAAGATTTAAGAAGCAGCTTCCTGGAATCCCACCCCTCCCTCAGCACAACTCAGAGGTTTGGAGGTCTCTAAACAGACAGGCCGCACCCAGGCGGCTATTCCCTCTGAGGAAGGGAGTGTGTTTGTAAAGTTAAATATGCAGAATATTTAAACTTTGTTAAAGAAGGCAAGATTTGCTTGGGACCAGAGAAGGAGATAAAATATCTCTTTGCTTCTGTCACCTTGGTGTGACCAGAAGCATCTGTCTGTCTGAGCAACAAGCTTCTTGAGTATTAATTGTCACTTGTGTGATTTCTGTGCTGGCTTCACTGGGGTTTTCTCTGACGTCCCTAGACTTCTTCTCACGGTCCCATACTCTGTATTAAGATCACAAACACCTTAGAGCAATAAAAGTAAAAAGTAAATCCATCCAGTTAACATAGTTTAGTCAGAAAACTACAAGCGTAGCAAGAACCAATCAGAATTGTTTACCTTTCCCTCATGAGATTAATGATTAAAATGAAATAAAACCAGAGCTAGCCTAGGACAAGATGCTGCGTGTGTGTGAGACCTCACAAAGAAAGGCACTCAGTCTCCTGACCCAGCCTGACTCTTAAAACTTTCCTTTGTCTCTTGTTTTTTCATTTTCTACATCCCTTCATTCAATCAAGCCACGGGGAGGGAACCCCTAGAGCCGTTGAGGCTGGTACCTGATGTAATTGTTAAGTGTTATAACTACCATACCTTTTGAAAACAATATTCTTTGATAAATTGTAAATTTGCCAAATGGCAAACATGGACAAAATATGAAATTGGGTGATATGGTCACCCATTCACCATATATTTCATGTTCTATGTCTTTTTTATGTCTTACTCCTGAACTTTCTCTTACAGACTTGTCTAGACCTAATTCTCCTGCTCACCATTTACATAAGGACTCTGTATGTCCCTCATCCATGCTTGTATATGACTGTGTTTGGCAAACAGGTAGTCCCCTATAAGCATTGACTTACATACAACTTGCATTTATGTGTAAAGTTTATTACAGTAAGTCCCCAAGTTACAAACATTCAACATCCGACTTGCAAAACAAACGGGTGCTTTTATAGTAATAAGTAAATATATCTGTTCCAACTTACATACAAGTCAACTTAAGAACAATCCTCTATTATTCATAATTCAGTGAATGCCTGTACTTCTTTCAGAGGTAATTGCATTCAGTTAAGACCTATAACATGCATGGCCAATGTTTTCCTTTTCAACTAAAATGTTGACTGTGCAAAGTCTATTTCAAGGCACATTGAGCTTTCTGTACACCACTAAGGAGCTGAAAGGGTAATATTCAGAAACAGATAACATCCTGTAAAAGCATTTCAAGCTGAACTGAGATAACAAGGACATTTCTGAGACTTCATGTTTGAAAGAAAGGAATACTGATGATGTGACACTTTTACAATATTTCATTGTCACTTTCATGTCTAATGGCACCAAGTATAACTTACTTGTACCCCCTCTAGGCCCAATATCATGTAGGTAATTTTTTTTCTACATTGATAATCAGAAATTTCTCCCTACACATTCTTCTCAAAAGTGGTGATTCAGATTATGTAGTTGGCTCAGCACTATTGATTAGGAAAACAGAAGAGTACTAATTGATTCATTTGAGTCTTTCATTAGAGATCCACTCTCCGAAAACTCCTTCCTTAAGATTCTGTGGAGACCTCAAAATCACTAGCCATGGTCTAGAAAACAAAGTTATAATTTCTATGTGAATTGAAGATGCTGGATGGTTGTTGCTGATCACGTGTAAGAAGTTACATCTTGAGGACCGCATCCATGTGCTGTACTAATACTGTATTCAGCTATGGATAGTTATGTCTATCTTGGGTAAAGGAGGGAGAATGGGGAAGATAATGTGTCACCTTGCTGATGACTGTGCTGGACTAATGCTGATCATCAAGTGGGACTGGAGCTGAGTGATACATTTGGGCACATGGCCTTTGGTCACTATAACTAACAGATTACAAAAAAATCTAATGCTTTTGAAGCAAATCATTTCCTGTATGTACATTGTTTTTATTTGAAAAGTGTGCCCTTGCCACAAAATTGAAGGAGCTATTCCAACTGTATAATTGTATAAGGCTTCCTAAATATTAAGAAACAGAAAGAGTGTATGAGTGACACACTTGTTTTCTCTTTGTTTAAATTATCTGGCAAATCATAAAGTGAAAATGATAAAATCAAATATGACCTCATTATAGCCCCATATATCCGTGTAGCTCTTTATATACTCAAAGCACCTATGCACTAGATGCCTTAAATTCTTCATCCTTATAATGACCCCCTAAAATATAGTAGGCAGGTGGTAGTATTCCTATTTTATGTACGAAGAAACTGGATACAGAGATCAGCAATTGAACATGGTTAAGAACTCAAGTATCCAAACTTTTGAAAATGGTATTTCGTTTCATTTTTTTCTTTTTCCTTTCCTTTCTTTTCCTTTCCTTTTCCCTTTCCCTTCCTCCCTTCCTCTCTCCCTTCCTTCCTTTTGAACGGTCTCACTCTGTTACCTCAGACTAGAGTACAGTGGTATCAGCCTATCTCATAGCAATCTCAAATTCCTGAGTTAAAGCAAACCTTCCCCCTTAACCTCCCACATAGCTGGGACTACAGGTGCCCACCATAATGCTTGGCTAATTTTTCTGTTTTTAGTAGAAATGAGGTCTCACTTTATTATTATTATTTTTTATTAAATCATAACTTTGTACATTGATGCAGTTATGGGGGTTAGGGTACTGCTTCAATATACAATGTGAAATGCTTACATTGAACTAAGTAACACATCCATCACAATTATACTCATTTCTTAATAGTTTTGAAATGTACCATTGCATCATGCACATTAGGTGAGGTCCTCCCTCCTCACATATCCTCCTCCCCTCTCTCTCCTCGTCCCTTCTACTTTCTGGACTATAGTTATGTTTTGCCATTCATATGAGTGTGTAGGTGATTATATATTGATTTCATAGTAGTATTGAGTACATTGGATACTTTTTTCCCCATTCTTGAGAGACTGTACTAAGAAGAATATGTTCCAGCTCCATCCAGGTAAACATAAAAGATGTGAAGTCTCCATCTTTTTTATGGCTGCATAGTATTCCATGGTAATCATATATCACAATTTGTTAATCTATTCATGGGTTGATGGGCACTTGGGCTGTTTCCATGTCTTGGCTATTATGAATTGGGCTACAATAAACATTCTGGTGCAAATGTCTCTGTTGTAAAATAATTTTTGATCATCTGGGTATATACCTAGTAGAGGAATCGCAGGATCGAATGATAGGTCTACTTTTAGTATCTTGAGTGTTCTCCAAACTTCTTTCCAAAAAGGTCATATTAGCTTGCATTCCTACCAGCAGTATAGAAGGGTTCCCTTCTCTCTGCATCCATGCCAACATCTGTAGTTTTGGGATTTTGTGATGTGGGCTAATCTTATTGGGGTTAGATGATATCTCAGAGAGGTTTTAATTTGCATTTCTCTGATGAGAATTTTTTCATATATTTGTAAACTATGCACATGTCTTCATCAGATAATTTTCTGTTGAAGTCTCTTGCTCACATAGAAATGAGGTTATTTATTCTTTTCTTATTGATTAGTTTGAGTTCTCTATAGATTCTGGTTATCAGACCTTTGTCAGAAGCGTAATGTGCAAAAATCTTCTCCCATTCTGAAGGTTGTCTTTTTGCTTTACTTACTGTGCTCTTGGCTGTGCAAAAGCTTTTTAGTTTGATAAGATCCCAGTAATGTATTGTTGTTGTGCTTCAGTTGCATGGGATCCTCCTCATAA
>CAUYQV010085125.1:0-25210 GCA_963574575.1 Galagoides demidoff | reverse complement strand
CAGCTCACAGCAACCTCCAACTCCTGGGCTCAAGCGAGTCTCCTGTCTCTGCCTCCCAAGTAGCTGGGACCACAGGCGCCCGCCACAACGCCCGGCCATTTTTTGGTTGCAGCCATCATTGTTGTTTGGTGGGCCCGGGCTAGGAATTCAAACCCGCCACCTTAGGTGTACGTGGTTGGCACCTTAGCCGATTGAGCCACAGGCGCTGAACCAGACAATCATAAATTAATACGTTTGTAAGATTTTCTTTTTATATATTATGTGTATGTCAGTCAGCAAGCTTTTGAGTTCGTGCCAAAGAGGTGGTTTTCAGTCTACTAGGAGTATAGAGGTGAACTCAGGCAATGTATCCCTATGAAGCAGTTTGTAAAGAAGGCAGTTATTGGCTTGGTGTCCATAGCAAATTGGTTACAGCGTCAGCCACATACACCGAGGCTAGTGGGTTCAAACCCAGCCTGGGCCAGCTAAACAATGACAACCGCAACAAAGAATACCCGGGTGTAGTGGCAGGCACCTTCCTGCTACTTGGGAAGCTGAGGCAAGAGAATTATTTAGGCCCAAGAGTTTGAGGTTGCTGTGAGCAGTGGCGCCACGACACTCTACGGAGGCAGCATAATGAGACTCTGTCTCAAAAAAAGAAGGCAGTTATATGAAATATATACTGTGATTAGACATGGATTTAAAGGATTTGTATTAACATAGCATCAAATATGGTAATGAATTATTTTGGACGCTATACTAGGAAATGCTGCATAGTATAGAGACTTAACAAATGTTCCATAAGTTGTATAAAACTGCACAGCTGCTAAGTGGGAGAGTGGGCATTCGAACATCATTTTATCTGGTTCAAATTTTTTTTTTTTTTTTTTTTTTGAGACAGAGCCTTAAGCTATCCCCCTGGGTAGAGTGCCATGGCATCACAGCTCATAGCAACCTCCAACTCCTGGGCTCTAGCGAGTCTCGTGCCTCTGCCTCCCAAGTAGCTGGGACCACAGGCGCCCGCCACAACGCCCGGCCATTTTTTGGTTGCAGCCATCATTGTTGTTTGGTGGGCCCAGGCTGAGGATTCAAACCCGCCACCTTAGGTGTACGTGGCTGGCACCTTAGCTGATTGAGCCACAGGCACTGAGCCTCTCTTCATAAAGTTAAAGCACCATTTAGTTGTCCCTGAGAAGTCACCTGTGTTTTCTTTCACATACAATCCTTTTACCCTCTTCTTATATCATCTTAATCAAAACAGAGATCCCAGTTTGATGCTGCTCTGGAATCCAGGTCTTGACCTCCTGCTCCATCTCCAAGCTCCATCTTCATCTCCAAGAGGTATCCTTTACCTTGCCTTCTGCTTTCTTGGCCTCTGAAGAAGCCTTTCTTCCTGTTGCCCCCTCAATCTGATGACACTCTCTGCTATGCTGTTTATTATCTTTAATAACCATTAGCTTAAAGTTTATAATGTTCAAAAACTTTTTTGATATTTCCAGAAAATTTTCCAATAATTTTTGTAAAAATATCAGCTAGATGGCTAGAGTCTGCCTAAAGTGCATGAAGATAAATACATCACTTTATGCTGACTGAAAAATGCCTTTGTTACAAATTCATTATAAGTTCAACAAAATCAATTACGATATTCCAGGGTATTATTTTACATGTGGATATCATTATTATTTTCTAGAGTTAAACTGTTATACATATGCATAAATAAAAGAAATAAAAACAGTTATATAAATACTAAAGCAGTACTACCCATTTAAAATGCATATCGTTATTTTTTCCTCAAAAATTTGGGCAGAAAAGTATGCATGGTGGAATATGCTAATTAAATGGAGAGTATATTTCTTTCTTAATGTTACATTAGTGATTGTGTTTCACTCTTATTACACCCCAGAGAAGTTAGAATGACTTGGTATGTATGAAGACATTAAAACTATTAATGCTAGTTAACAATGACATATATGTGTACACACACACACATACACACACATAAGACCTAAAAATTAAGTTCACAAACTCATCCTAGATAAAGTGCTACATACCTCATTGTTGCGTATCACTATGGTTACCTTTGAGGTATTATTCTTTGGAAGGTCTACACTGACACCAGCACCTAGTCCACTCTTCAAAGTAATTTTGGAACTTTTTTTTCTGGAATCACCATCAAAATTGTCACCATATTACCCTTGATGTTCTGAATGTCATCAAAATGTCTTCTTTTGAGAAGTCTGCAGTCACCCTGATAGGTTTGCCCAAGTAGATCAATTGGCGGCGCTTACTCCTTACAGCCTGCAAAATCTTTTCTTTTGTCTTGACTTTGGATAGGTTCATCATAATGTGTCTTGGAGAAGCTCTGTTTGAGTTGAGACAACCTCAGGTCCAATATCCCTCTGAAAGGAGTGTGTCAGAATCTTTAGTGATATTTGGGAAATTTTCCTTGATAATTTTCTCCAGTATGGCTTCCATCCCTCTGGGGCATCCTTATTTCTGTTCTGGAATACCTATAACTCATATATTTGAGTGCTTCATGAAGTCCCATAATTCTGTTAGTGAGCATTCTGCTTTCTCTCCCTTTTCTCTGATTCTTTAAGTATCTGAGCTAGCTCAAGAGCTTTGTCCTCTACCTCTGAGATTCGTTCTTCTGCTTGGTTTAATCTGTTACTGATAATCTGCTACTGCATCTTTAAGTTCCCTAATAGACTGCTTCAATTCCTTCAGCTCTGCCATATCCTTTTTATAGTCTTCATATCCTTCATCTCTTATTTGATCCTGTTTTTGGATTTCCTTTTAGTTATTTTCCACTTTCTTAGCAATTTTCTTCATTGTTTTTATTATTCATATTTTAAATTCATTTCTAGCATTTCTTTACAGGTAGAGTCCTCTCCAGCAGCTACCTCATGATCCCTTGAGCAGAGGGGGGATGCTGTGGTCTGGCTTTTCATGTTGCCAGGATTTTTCTGCTGTACCTTCCTCATCAGTGTTTTCTTTTGTTTTTTTCTTTGTCCTAATTTTCCTTTCACTTCCTCTTGCTTTTTAAGTTACCAAGCCTCTGACCTAAGGTGTTGATGTGTCTTTTAGTACAGGACTAAAATTATGAGAAGACTGAAGAGCAAGAAGGAAAAAAAGATTGAAGAAGAAGAAGGAAGGAAAAAAGGAAGAAAAAAGAAAGAAAGAAAGAAAGAAAGAAAGAAAGAAAGAAAGAAAGAAAGAAAGAAAGAGAGAGAGAGAGAGAGAGAAAAGAAAAGAAAAGAAAAGAAAAGAAAAGAAAAGAAAAGAAAAGAAAAAGAGAAAAGAAAAGAGAAAGGAAAGGGAATTAGTGAAAGGGAATATTAACAAAAAAAAAGAAGAATGGAGAGAGGGAGACATCTCTTATTATGAAAGAATGCAAAAATGAGAAATTATATTTATACTAGAAAAATAAAAAAAGAAAAAGAAAAATCTAGGGGGTAAAGTTGAAATTTAAAAAAAACACAGCTATATATATGATATTATATATATATGATATATATATATGTTATATATGATATTGCTGAATATTGCCTAGGCATCAGGTGATCTTCTAGGGTATGAGATGCTAATCACAATGCTGATACAGCTGTATAAGATGAAGACTGGAGGTCACTAATGGCTACTTTGCCTTCTAACCTTAAAGGATTGAGAGCCTGATTCTCTTCTCAGCCCACTTAAAAGATACTTTAAACCATGACACTTATCTAAGCAGAGGCTTTCCCAGGAAAGCATGTGTTGCTGTGCTCTCTCCTAAAGAGAGAGCTGCCCATTTATCAGGCCCACCAAACTGGCTCCCTCTACATCCCTGAGGGGCGACACTGAAGGCAGCTGTCCTACTGCTGAACAATGGAATCCCTGCTCTTCCCTGTAACTCAGTTCTGGCCTCTGGGCACTATTCAAAGTCACTTGATCACTTGCCTAAGATTTCCCAGCAAGAGCCTCACTCTGGGACCCTTAAGGCAGAGCCTGCAGAAGCCTGTAATGGCTACCTGAGGCCCACAGCTAAAAAATGAAAGTTCCTTTCCAGCCCAGCGGCTCAGTCCTAGATTCTAGAGCCTGCTCAAAGTCAGTTGCAAACTCCCCCAAGGTCTCTCAAGGTAGCTCAACCATGTGCCCACGTCCAAAAAAGAAAAAGGCCCATATGGAAAGCCTTCCTATCTGCAATCTCGCTGTTGCTATAGCAACAGTCAGGGCAGGTGCCACAGCCCAGACTGAGTGCAATCACTTGCTACTTCACTGCTTTTGTCCTCCTCCTTGGTCTAGAAGTCTCCCTTTGTCCCCAAAGGTTTTTTTCTGGGCAAAGTCCACAAGCCAGAGGTACCTGGAGTCTTCTCTCCCCGGTCTCACCATGCCCAGTTGCAAAGAAGCTATTACTCAGCAACCATCTTGCTTGGAACCTGCCTTTTTTATTTCCCTCCATGTTTATTAAGCTGTAATTTAAAGTCTTCTTTTTAATATTAATTTTAATTTAATAAAAAGTCTTCTTTTTAATATTTTCTTTACTTCCAGTAAAGAAAAACTCATTGGGGACCAGATAAGCTGAGTAGGGAGGGTGTTCCAAAACAGTTATTTGTTTACTGGCTAAAAACTCCCCACAGTAGCATTTGAACTGGTGCATTATCATAATACAAGAGCCACACCTTTCTCACATCAAGATTTCCACTTAAGATTTCCCAAACTCTTTTTCTATCAATGTTTACATGACATGCTGTGTTTCTCACAGTCAACAAATGATTCTGATACACAATTCAACAAATTTTTGCAGTGATTTTGTCAGTTTGGCTCATTACTGCCCACCATGATCTCTCTTCATCAGTGATGCTTTCTCTGCCCTCAGAAAACCGTTTAATCCATTTGTACACTGCCATTTTCTTCATGGCATTATCTCCATCAACTTGGACTAACATGCCCCTGATTTCACTTTCTAGCTAGTCAAGTTTAACAAGAAATTCACAAATGTTTGTTCATTGCTCTTATTCTAGCTTTGACATTGTCATGAGGGCACACAAAAACATGCAGCAACAATAGCCCCTCAACAAGACAACACCACATGTCAAAACAACACAACTGTCAGACACTGATATATTAAGGTTATGACACCTTATTGTTTGTACAGTGCTGCCAACATAAGCACATGTGACAAGCTCACAAGCTTATCTGTCAGACATTGTACACATATCAACAAATCATATCATGAACTTGCTTTTCACAATTCTGAGATGGAGCAATGCCTTTTATTATCAGATATCCAAGTATTTAACACATTGGCTACTCAAAATAGTTCCAACATGACTAGTCAGTGCCATTTCTTCATTTAACATATGTTACTCTTCAGGAGAATGTTTAGAATTAAATAACTGAACTTGTATATATGTACTATTCTTATGGGAATTTAGAGACTTTAAGTCCTTCATCTTTTTTAAATTATACTTTACTAAGTTTTTAGTTTAACTACGTATTAGATTTTCCTTAATTTTGGTAAATTAATACCCAAGTTATACCTATGAGTATAGAGAAAGAGAGAGAGAGAAAGATGACAATTGAAGAAATAAAAAGTACATATAGTAATTGGCAATTTTCTGAAAATATTGGAAATCGATGCACTATATTTAAAACTTCTAAATATAAATAATTTCTTTGTGTAGAGATATGAGCAACCTCCCCCAATACTCATGCACACTGCCACTTCTATGAAAGCTTCAGCACATGGCTAACTGCTACAATTTTTTAATTTTTTTACCTTTTGGAAACTTGCAAATTTCGCTTTCTTTCTTGCCAGCTCAACTTATACTTTACTTTATAAATGTTTATAATATTTGATGAAGAATCTATTGTGGTTTTACAGTGAAAGCATTGTCAGTTTATCTGATTTCCAATATTGTCTAAAGTGAAAGTTACTTTAGATTTTTTAGTGTGTAGATAATCCTCTGAAAACAACTTCAAAGATATTCATTGTATTCACTCTAGTGATTTACTCTCTTCTCCATTGACTATGCTACTTGTGAGCAAGTTCTGTTTCAACTACTTTTCCCCATATTGTATGGTGTTCTTTTTTTCACTTTAAATGATTGATGATTCTAAAAAATTTTCTCTTTATATTTCAAGTAATTGAGATTTAATAATGCTGACAACTGGAGAGTTATCTGGGGCATGGACATTAAACGATATTAATTTATATCATATCTTCACCACAAAGTCAATGCCCAGTACTTAAGAAGTACTAAGTAAAATAATTGAATAAACAAATGAGAAAATAAATAAATATAAAAGATGAATATAGACTGGCAGCAACAATCATACAAAAAATACAGTGAAAGTTTCTGAATCTATTTACCTAACTTAACTATAAAGTAACTATATATATATAATCATTACTTTCCTCATTTTATCATCATACTACATTAAAATTGACTTTATTCTCTAGTAACGATATTAGCATTTGTGACTAGAACCATAGGGATTTGGGATGATATAACTAAATTAATTTTCTTAAGGTATTGACATACATAAATAACCTTCGTATGTGTTCACTGGAGTTCACCAAAGTGCTTTCATTTATCACTTGCAAAGTCTAAACCATATTGAATCATCAATGGATCAATAACTCAGTGTTGCCTAAAGTTACTTACTACTGAGGAGCCTATGTAAACATATATAAGCAAGATTGGAAAAAGAAGTGTCATAAGATGTGGCAAAAGGGTGAAATAAAGAAATGTCTCATGGAGCTGATCGTATTTCAGAAAAGTCTTAAAACCTGGATTTTTTTCAAAAGGTAGCACTAAGTGGAAATAAATTACCACAGAGGGGCATCTTACACCTACAAAGCCATGAGAGTGAAAAAGCAGGAGTTGCATTTAGGGAGCAGCTGATTAGGTAGTTTAACTGAAGAAGGAATTTGGAAAGAGTCTTTTCTAAAAGATGTTGTAGACCAAACTATTCTAAGACACCTGAATATCATTAGTTGTGGGAGCTTATACCAAGCTAGCAAAGAAGGAAGGTAAATTTCACAAAGAAAAACTAATCTAATAACGGTTCTCACAAAGAAAAAAATACTTATGGTTGTTTTTGTCCATGATCTGTGAATAATCTGAAACATATGATCATGCTCCATTTCCCCTGGTAGAGTTAGCTGATATTGATGAATTTATAACTCAGTTGCAATGCTAATAGTTGCTCAAATATTCTATATTAGTATTTTCTGGAGTGAACTCTGTGTATTGCTAATTTATATGTAAATAATAGAGTGATAATTTACTTTTTATAACCAATATCTTTTGTTCTTTTTGAAATAAAGTCTTACTCTGTTATCCCAGGCTAGAATGCCATAGTGTCAGCCTAGTTCATAACAATCTCAAATTCTTGCCTCAGCCTTCCAAGTAGCTAGGAGTACAGGTTCCTGCCACGGTACTCAGCTAATTTTTATATATATACACATATACATATATTTTTATAAATTTTTAGACAGAGTTCCACTATATTGCCCTTGGTAGAGTGCTGTGGCATCACAGCTCACAGCAACTTCCAACTCTTGAGCTTACGTGATTCTCTTGCCTCAGCCTCCCAAGTAGCTAGGACTACAGGCACCCCCGACAATGCCCAGCTATTTTTGTTTGCAGTTGTCATTGTTGTTTTAGCAGGGCCAGGCCAGGCTTGAATCTGCCAGCTTCAGTGTACATGGCCACAGCCCTACTCATTGAACTACAGGCACCAAACCAATTTTTTCTATTTTTAGTGGAGATAGGATCTTACTCTTGCTCAGGCTGGTCTTCAACCCCTGAATTTAAGCAGTCCTCCCACCTCAGCCTCCCAGAGTGCTAGGATTACAGGCATAAGCCACTCTGCCCAATCTATGACAGATATCTTGACTATTTAATATGCTACTTTGAATTTTAAAATTCCCAAAAGGGAAAATTCATAATAAATAAAATGTATTTAACCTTATTATATATCAAGGTACCATGGTAAAATCTTCACACAAGCTTTATTTATCAATCCTCACAACCCCCTTATTTTGTAGGCTTTATTATTATTATTGTTTACGTGATAGAAATCTGGGAATTGATAAATGGCAGGGTGCTGCTTGAATCAGGATATTTCATTCCAATCCCTTTGTGATTTTCAGATTTCCTTTGTGTGAACACTTCTAGTGGAGAATCATTTCAATTTAAAAGTGGCGAATGTTGTATGGTTCTTTTTTATGATAGCACAGCTTATAAAATACATGCATTTATAGCAATAATCCAGAGGAGACTGGTCACATTGGCTTATTTTATGCTATTTTCATGATACTTTTATGTTGGGTAGCCAAATTAAAATCATTAGATAAACAAATAAATAAAGGTTTTGTCTTTTTATTTTTAAAGTAATTTTTGCAGTTTCCTAAATAGGCAACACATTTATATTTTTTTTCTGAATTTAGTTGGAATAAAATAGGTCCATTAGGAAAGTAAATACATTTGCCTTGCAAGATGTATGA
Organism: Galagoides demidoff; assembly: GCA_963574575.1. Taxonomy (NCBI): domain Eukaryota; kingdom Metazoa; phylum Chordata; class Mammalia; order Primates; family Galagidae; genus Galagoides; species Galagoides demidoff. Next base: position 16,737 of record CAUYQV010085125.1, on the reverse strand, counting down.
TGAACAAGTTGTAGACTTGGTAGTAGTTTGAGAATGTTAAGAAATTAATACACGAATCATATTTTCATAGACTTGTCTATATTTACACTAGAAAAGTTGCATTTACACAGCCAAACTTAACAAGACAAATCATTGATGTTATTATCAATTATTATTACAAGACTGAAGTCTATTTATTTCTTGGAATAAAAAAGAGGTGAAAACCAAAGATTCATTTCAGATGAATTTATTCCCTTTCTTCCATTTTTTTTTTTTAATAAAATGCCAAAGCTGGGAGAAAGTAGAAAACACAGGTTTGCTTCTCCATTCTTACATTGTTACATGTAATAAGTGTACAAATTATGGGGTACAATGTAATATTTCAATACCTGTATTTATTGCATAATGATTCAATAAGGGTATTTATCAAATTCATCAGGTAAAACATTCATTTTTTTGTGGTAAAAACAAAATTCTCTCTTCCAGCTATTTTGAAATATACATTGTTAACTATAGTCACTTTTCAGTGCAATAGAACATCAGGACCTATTTCTCTTAACTGTAACTTTGTCTTTTTTAAGAGACTTCACTTAAGACTCTTTATGTGCTCTATATTACTACAAACTCTTTATGTGGTTCTGATTGCTCTGTGCAAATCAATCTGATTTCTTTGTACTGAACATATGGAAAGATGAGAATCCCTAGTCTTTGTTCTATTTAGAGCTATGTCATTGAGATCTGACTGACAGGATGTATACCACACCCATACCTCCCATAAGACATCCTTAGTTTCCACACATGCTTCTCATTCATCTGTCAGCAGCTGAATGCAGCAAATACCTGGGGGACACGGGAGGACGAGAGAGCCATGGGATTAAAGAAACCTGGGTCTTTGTTTACCTACTTCAGATAGGAGTTTTCAGTAGAGCCTCAAAACTTAAAGAGGGCTATCTCTATTTTATTCTATCTCTAATAAAATTCCATTTTCTGAGTCACTGAGATTTTAGGGCTGGCTATTCTAGACACTAATACAATATATGATGCTGCCTTGTTTGTTTACTACATAATTAGTGTCCAAAAGCATGTATGTATATATTGAGAAAGGAAAAAAAATCACATTAAAACTGTAATACTCAAAAGATACTGATAATATTTGTTAACTTGTAAATTGTATCTAATATCTATTGTAATTGAAGAAGTGAAATGTAACATGAGTATTATAATTTTAATATAGTTTTTTTTCTTTCTTAAAATGTGTGTACGTTTTTTGGCACCCCTTATATTTAACAAATGCATATATAAAAATACACCAATTAAGCCTCCCAATTTTGAATATTAAATCATTTAATCCTTACTACACCTCCACAAGTAATATTATAACCTACATCACACAAAAGAAGAAATGGAAACACATATTCACACAGCTAGTAAGTAACAGGGCCAAGATCTACCCTAGGAACTCTGGCTATAGTTTTTGATATTAAATTCTGTCTATACTACCTGATTTTAATTAAATATTCCTATAAAGCATGTATATGTGTGAAAGGTATAGTTTGCATCTTTCCATATCTCTGAATATTTTAGGAGTTTTGTATCCAGGCTAATTATGGAGAGACCAGAAAGACCATTTGGCATGAGTTTCACATTTAAGAATGACCTCAAATGAGATAAGGTTTTATTTAAAGTGACTGTGTTGTGTGTTTCATGATTGAATTAGATAAATGTGAAATATTAAAACTTCTGTAACTCTATTTTTGCATTTCTTTATATTTGTTCATATTACTAAGGAGTATTAATAGTTGGAAATGACTCAGGCAGGCTCTTATTTTCTGAGGAGCCTTGTTTTGCTCATTCACTGATGATTAACTAAAAACAATTAACTGTATGATCTGTGAAGCTTGAATTAAATTCAATGGAATATTTCATTGAGTATCTAAAAGCTTATAAGACCTTAGACCACATTCCACAATGCCACTAGATAAGCTTCAGATGAAAATGCATTAGGCAGACACAAGAAGAAAGGAGAAGCTCCATGTGCTAATTTAATTGTCCAGAAATGAACTTCAAATGCTTTATGTTCACCTAATTCTGGAAAAAATTCCATACATCAATGTTTCCTATATCCTACATGAAATTGTTAGGCCACATCTGATTAGAAGTTATATTATTGATAAAGGAGATGAAGGATAGAGCACTTGGCCTGATCTGCCTATTTAGAATCAAAATTTCTGGATGAAAATCTCCAACATTTTCTGGACTGTATTGAAAAGAAAGAAAAAATCCGTAGCTAATGAAATATCAAATGTAACCTCTCCAAGGGTTTGGCTCATCCCTTCAGAGTGCGTCAGCGGGTGAACAACAAGCTTAAACTTAAATCCCTACACAAACAGAGAGCTTTGGGTTGTGGAGAATTATTTTTTTCTTTATCTCTTTATCAGTCATTTTTTCCCCTACCTTCCCAAACTAAAACTATTTATTTCTTCAAAAATAATCGAAACCATAGGATTTGGGATTTCTATAAATTCCGTAAATAGCATGCTATCATTCTATCCATCTATATAAGTGATATTCATATGCAATATATGTGGCATGTAAATATGACTTTTGTCAGATTGTTAATGCAGTTATGAATGGCAGCAGTGAAATTATATGTGCTTGGGCTTGGTTTTGCCTGTCATAATTTATTAACTTTAATGATCCAGATCTTTTTTCCACATATAGAAATTTTAATTTAATTTAAACTCCATCTATTATTTCATTGATTATCCATGGAAATTTAATCAGAATAACCAGTTGAGTAAGCATCTCTTCAAAAAGATATCTTTGGTGGCATAATAAATGAGACTAAGGAATGAGGTTGAATGGTCAAGATCTGAATTTCAGATTTTTTTCCCCAAATATTTGGGTGAAATTGGCAAAGTTCTTAAAATTTTTTCAGTTTCAGTTTCCCCATGTGTTAAACCAAGATAAGAATGTCTAGTAAAGGCACTATAACGTTAATGTAGTGATGGTACAGGGGAAGTACTCAAATACACTAAATTTTAGGACAAAGGCCAATTTTAAATTACATTCATAATTAGGAAGCTTAGTTGGCATATTTATAATAAAATGTACAGACTGGCATGGTAAAGTGATAATCATTATGACTATAAAACAAATTTCAGAATGATATATTTATAACAAAGTATGTTAATGTTTTTATATGTTCTCACTGAATAACTATTGAATGTAGTAATACTGTTGGAGATTTTTAATACCTTTTCTAAAGTTTTACTCATTTGTCTATACCAAACTAAAGAAAATATTGTAAAGATGAATGAAAGTCTGTTTAATTTTAAGTTTTAATTTTAAACTATTTTCTTGAGTACTGTATTCATAATAGGTAGCATCCACTCAAAATATAAATGATCTAGATAATAGCATAATGAGTATTAATATCTGGCTCAAAAACACCTATTTTGTATTGAATTAAATTTTATTATTTATTTATTCATTTATTTATTTTCTTATTTATTTATTTATTTTATTTGAGACAGTCTTATTTTGTTACCCTGGGTAGAGTGCCTTGGAGTCATAGCTCACAGCAACATCAAACTCTTGGGCTAAAGTGACCCTCTTGCCTCAGCCTCCCAAGTAGCTGGGACTATAGGTGTTTTTTATTTTTAATACAGAAAAATTGTTATGACTCTTCTTCCTGTTTATCATATTTGTATTTTCTAAGTTTTAATAGATACATTAGTTACTGTATCTTCTGTAATACAAGTATAGCATAGCTCAAATTATAAAAAATCCCAATATGCACAAATGGCCATAGTACTTTTCTTTTCAAAAACAGACTATTTTCCACAGGAACACAATATAATATCTATATATGTGTAAGTTTTTCTTAAAAAGAGCAACATAACTTCAACAAAATGAAAAGGGAGGAAAGAGACCATAATGGTATAATTTAAAATCTCCAACTATTATAGTACAGGAAAATATCACATTGTTCATTTCTGTTAGAGTTTGCTTTATAAATTGAGAACATTCTGGTAGGGCACATATATGTTGATTATTGAAATCTCTTCATGTTGAGTGTTTCCCTTGACAAATATGTAGTGACCATCCTTATCTTTCCTTATCTTTGTTGGTTTAAATCCTACTGTACCCGAGAATAAAATTGCAACCCTTGCTTTTTTCTGATTTCCATTTGGCTTAATAGCTGTCCATCCCTTCATCCCTGAGGCTATTTTTATCCTTTAAGATAAGTTGAGACTCTTGTATGCAACAGATATCTGATCTGAGTTTAAGTATCCAGTCAGCCAATCTGTGCCTCTTTAGAGAACAATTTAAGCCATTCACATTAATTGAGAGACCTGACAACCATGGTAGTGTTTTGGGTGTCATGTTTTTCAAATGTCTAGTGAATATTTTTAATCCTTTCCCCACTGTGGAAGTTAGGTTTTGTTCAAAAATTTCTGGGTGAGTTTATTTTGGTGGTGGACCATTGTGCTGATCATTATGGAGGATGGGTCTGAGAAATAATAGTATAATTTAAGTTATTAAGATAGTTTCAAAATTAGAAATTAGCAAAATTATAAAGTAAGGGTATAGGAACCAGTACTTCTATATATTTTTTACTTCATTATAATTTAATTTCTATTTAAATTTTTTTGTAATTCTCTGATTTTCTTTTGACATATTTGAAGTGTTATTAAAATGCCATATTTTAAAAATCAGCACACATTTTTGTATCTAAAGGCTTTCATATTTTGAATGTGATTTAGTATGTTCAGGGCCTCATATATTTTCCAAAATAAAGTTTTTTTTAGTTTCTTTCTTTTATTAAAGTTTATTTTAATTTCTTTTTTTATTTAATTAATAAATAATAATATTATAAACTTAATTTTCCTAAAGTTATAACTGAAATAAACTATTAAAACATATACTACTATTATATAGACAAAATTGGTACTGAAAATACATGCTACGTTCAGAGTTTTCTGGAAACAGTCACAGAATATTTGTGTGAAAAGATTAAATTGTTATTATTCTGTTTACTTGCAATTTAAAACATAAGGAATTTAGCATCATGCACTCAAGTATTAACAATTGGTGATTTTCTTTTTGTATTTTTCCCTTTGTAGACCCTGGATCATATTTAACTTTTAATCAGTTACATGTAACAATGACCATGAGGTGAAGCAATAATTTGGAAATTTCTCCAACAGCTCATAAAATTATATCTATGCCTTACTTGGAAGCACTGAGGGGTGGCAGGTTAAGATCTTTTCAGAATGGTACTGGAGCTTGTTTAAATTGCAATTACAGTTTATAGTGCAGCTGTTAAAATCCACCAAACCAAATATTCCAAATGACCTTTTCCATTTACTTAAGGAATGTTGCCAAATATTTAATTTGTAGGGATCTCACTTGTGCCTTTTTCCAAAATAAAACTCTGAATGAATTATTTCATCTATAGCTTTCACACACAGTGTTGAATGCCTATAGGAAACTACTTTATCAGTGGAGTTAGTTCTTTTTCATATATAGGTGATGGTTTTAGACATTCAACTTACATTTAAAGAAAATAATAATTAGTAATTCTAAAAAGAAGAGAACATCTGGAAGAATTTATTTTTTATTGTCTATTAAAGTCATCAAATTAATATCTTGAATAAAACTTCTGAAATCTGTGTGTCATGACAGAGGAGAACAGTGAAGTATTAATAGCAATATCAGTGCACTTATCTGACCCATGTAAATGTCAAGTACCAAGTGAATAGACTGCATTAATGTCTTTTTAATGATGTATATTTATCTATATTAATTTCATTTTCAACTACAAAAAAGTAAATGTTATATAATTGTTTTTTCAGTTTTTAAAATTTCACAATATTAGGGGGTGCAAATGTTTTGGTTATTTAAATTAATTTTGTATAGTAAGAGTCAAGTTATAAGTGTGTCTATCACCCAGATAGTGTTCATTGTACCCATTAAGTGTGAATTTACCACCACCACACCTCACTTGCTTGTTTTCTGTTGAGTTTTACTATTATATGTGCACATTGGCATAATTGATTAGTCCAATTTAATCATGAGTATATGTGATGTGTATTTTATCATTCCTGTTGTACTTCACTAAGAATAGTCTCCAACTCCACTCAGATTGTTACATAAGTATTGGTACACAATTTTTTTATGGCTGAGTAGTACTCCCTGATAATACATATATATAGTACTACATTTTATTAATCCACTGGTGTACTTATGGGCACTTGGGTTGATTCCACATCTTTGTGATGGTGAATTGTGCTGCAATAAACATTCAAGTGAAAGTAGCATTTTGACTAATTGACTTTTTTCTGTGAGTAAATATCCAATAGTGGAATTGATGGATCAGATGGTAGGTTTACCTTTAGTGCTTTGAGACATCTCCATGCAACTTTCCATAAAGATTGTAGTAGTTTGCAGTCCTACCAACAGTCTGTAAGTGTCCCTTTCTCTTTTCATTCACACCAGCATCTGTTGTTTGGGAACTTTTTGATAAATGCCATTCTCACTGGGGTTAGACGATATCTCACTGTGATTTTGATTTACCTTTCTCTGATGATTAGAGATGTTGAACATTTTTCATGTGTTTGTTGGTTTTTAGTCTCTTTTCCTTTGAGAAGTTTCTGATCATTTTTTCCCCACTTTCTGATGGGTGGTTTGATTTTTTTTCTTGCTGATTCACTTAAGTTCTTTATATATTCTGGTTATCAGCCCTTTATTAGATGTAGCATGCAAATAGCTCTCTCTCATTCTGTAGGTTTTCTATTCACATTGTACTTTCCTTGGCTATGCAGAAGCTTTAAATTTTATCAGGTTTCCTTAACCTTTGTTATTACTGTGATTAACAAATGGGGTCTTCTTCATAAAACTATTCTTCTAAGCTGTTGTCTTTAAGAGCTTTCCCAACATTTCCTTTTATAATTCTTTTAGTTTCATGCTTTAGGTTTAAGCCTGCTATCCATTGTGAATTAATTTTTGTGAGAGGTGAGAGATGTTTATCCTGTTTCAATCTTCTGCATCTGGCTATCCAATTTTCCCTGCACAATTTATTGAAGATGGATTCTTCTCCCCAGTGTATATTTTTATCTACTTTGTCAAAGATCAGAGAGAAATACGAGTATGGTTTTATATGTGGAATTTTTGTTCTGATTTGTAGGTCTATGTCTCTGTTTTGTGTGAGTGTGTGTTGTTGTTGTTGTTCTTTTGACAGGACCATATTGTTTTTTTGTTACTAAGCCTTATAGTATAAGCTTGAAGTCTAGTAAAGTGATGCCTTCCAATTTTTTTTTAGCTTACAGTTATTTTGACTATGTGGTCTCTTTTATGGTTCTATAAGAAGCATAGAATCATTTTTCCTAGATCTGCAAAAATAAACATTGGCATTTTAATGATTATGTCTTTGAATCTGTAGATGATTTTAGGTAGTATAGACATTTTAACAATGTTGGCTTTGCCAAGGCATGAGCATGATATATTTTTTCATCTGTTTATATAGTCTGTGATTTCCTTCCTCAGTAACTTACAGTTCTCCCTATAGCTATTTTACCTCTTTGGTTAAACATATTCCTAGGTATTTTATTTTCTTTATTGTTATTTTGAAATGTATTTTGTCTTTGATGGGATTGTCAACTTGGTTGTTGTGGCATATAGGGATGCTACTTATTTGTTTACATTGATTTTGTTATCTGAGACTCTGCTGAATTTATTTATCAATTCTAGGAGTCTCTTGGCAGAATTTTTGGTGTTCTTTTAGATATAAAATCATATCATCAGCACAGAGTGATAGTTTTACCTCTTCTGTCCCTATTTAGTTATTTTGTTTTCCTTCTCTTACTTGATTACTCTGGCTAGGACTTCTGATACTAAGTTGAATAAAAGTGGTGACAGTGGACAACCTTGTCTAGTTTTAGATCTAAATAGGAATGCTTTCGATTTTTCCCCGTTCAGTATGTTATTGGTGGTGAGTTTGTCATATATGGCTTTTATAATACTGAAGTATATTCCATCTACACCTGTTTTATCATAAAAGGGAGATGAACTTGGTCAACTGTTTTCTTCATGTCTATTAGGATGATCCTAGGGATGATCCCTATTTGTAGGGTGGATCATATTTATAGATTTTTGTATGTTGTACCACCTTTGCATTCCTAGAATTAACTTCATTTGGTCATGGTGGATTTATTTTTAGTTTTTTTGGTGCTGGTGAATTTGGTTTGCCAGAATTTCATTAAGAATATTTTGCACCTCTATTCATAAGAGATATCCTTTTCTTTTCCTTTCCTTTTCTTTCTCTTCTTTCCTTTCTTTTTCTTTTTTCTGTGTCCTTTCATGGTTTTGCTATAAAGGTGATACTGGCTTACTGGAATCATTAGAGAGGATTCCTAACTTCTAGATGTTAGAAAAATAATATCTACAGTAAAAGTATCAGTTTGTCTTTTTATGTCTGGTACATTTCAACTGTGAAACCTTTTTTTCCTGGAAAAGTTTTTTTTGTTGTTAGTTTGTTTGGTTTTTTTTTTTTTTCTGGTGCAATTTTGTTCCTTGATATTTTCCTGTTTGTGAATTCTATTTCTTCATGAGTAAGCCTAAGAAGGTTGAGTGTTTCCAAGAACTATCCATTTCATAAATTTTTTCCAGTATATGTGCAAAGTATTCAAAAGATTATGTTTTTTTATCTGTGATTTGAATTGCAAAATCTCTACATGAATTTCTGTTTGAACTTATTTAGGTCTTTTCTTTTCTATTTTTGGTTAATCTAGAAAGAGGTCTTTTTATTTTGTTTACTTTTTCAATGAACAAATTTTTGTTTCTTTGATCTTTTGTATAACCATTTTGTTATCAGTTTCATTTAGTTCTGCTCTGACCTCATCTTTTTTCTTCTGCTAGGTTGGCATTGGTTTACTCTTCCTTTTCTAATTTCTTGAAATGATTAATTGCATTGTTTATTTATACTCTTTGTGTCTTTTCTGACATAGACTTTTCAGGCTATGAATTTTCTGATTAAGACTACTTTTGTTGGATCCCACAGATTTTGATAACTTGTGCCCCCTCTGTCCCTTAATTAAAAGAACTGTATAATTTCCATCTTATTTTCCTCCTTGTTCCATGATCATTCAGTGTAGGTTATTTAATTTGTAAGTGTTTGTGTGGAATTGAGTGTTTCTGTTGAAGCTGATTACTAATTTTATTCCACTGTGGTTTGAGAAGATTTATGGCATAATTTCTGGGTTTTGTTTTTAATTTGTTGAGACCTGTCTTGTGACCTAAGATGTGATCATTCTAGGAGAATGTTTGATGTACTGATGAGAGAAAGATATATTCAGTAATTTGGGGAAAGAGCATTGTGCAAATGTCTGTTACACCCATTTTTCTCTATAGTCTTATTTAAGTATAAAGTTTCTTAATTTATTTTTTTCTTGAAGGATCATTCCAGCTCTATCAGTAAGGTGTGGAAGTCCCCAGCTATTACGATGTATACAAAGTGTTTAACACTTTGTTTAGATGTAGTATGGTTTGATTTATAAATCTGTATACACCTAGGTAAGTGCATAGATATTTAGGATTATTATATCTTCTTGTTAAATTTATCCCTTTACCATTATATAATGACTTTCTTTGTCTTTCTTTACTTCTGTTGCTTTGAAGTTGATGTTATCTGATATGAGAATGGCTATACTAACTTTCTTTTGGTTTATGTTTGCATGGAATATTGTTTTCCATCCTTCACCTTGAGTCTGAATGGTTCCCTGTGAGTTAGATGTGTTTCCTGGTGCCAGCAGATATTTGGATTGTATTTTTTTATCCATTCAGTCAGCCTGTCTCTTTAGAGGAGAGTTCAATCCATTTTCATTTATTGAAAGAATTGGTTTCTGTTTGTCCTGTTGAATTGACCTTACTGCTTAGTTACAGTTAGCCAAGTAGGAGAATATTATTTAAAAATTGACTTAGCCATGACCCACTTGCTATCAAACTAGGTTAGTTTGAAATAATACCAAACAAATTAAATATGTTTTAAAATGTATTTGATTTAGTCCCAGCTACTCTGCAGACTGTGGCAGGAAGATAAGTTGAGGACATGAATTTGAGATTGATTTGAACAATGTAAGGAAACCTCATCTCTTATTTTGCAAAAGTATGGTTGATTGAATTAGCCACAACTATTTTAGCAGTCAGAGAAAGGTGATGAGTTCCTGGAGGACTCAACCTTACCCTTCTTATCAGTGAAATGACTTCTGTATGATAGGTATTCAACTTGAGCTCTATTCTCTCATAGTGACACTGTCAGAATATTTCAGTACTAAACGTTCAAGAATAGAATCAAATAGAACTATCCCCACACGATAAATTCAAACTTTGGTAAAACATGGCAGTCATTATTAGAAGTAAAACAAAAATGAATATGTTCAGCCAATATTTTTACAGTTCCAACATATAAACAAGTTTGACTACCAAAAGGTACATGGGTGTCCAGTATTCATGCAGAAACTCTAAATAACCCAAACCATATTAAGAATGTTATAATTAGCTCCAGGATCAGGTGTCAGAAGGTCTAGAAGAGGTTGCCTTTGAAAGAAAGTGAAAGACAAGTATGGAGGATCAGTAAAGTTGAAGTTGAAGGAAATACAAAGAATGATGCAAATCCTATTAGACCTCAGGCAATATTATCAAAATTTAGATGACTTATTGTTAATGTTCAACCCTGTGGTAAGATTAAACCATCATGACATCCTTTCACAATTCACAAAACTAAAACATAGACAAGTTGATTATACTATCTTTAGTAAATAATCACTTAGTAGGGTAGATTGGATGTAACCCCAGATTTGTCAGTTCCTGCCTTAACCTATACTCTTTACAAATAAATTATAGGACCTCTTGTAAACAGAATTTCAGACATGTATTTGGACATGTTGTTATTGCAGAAATAAGAATATGGATCATTAGACTGAGAAAGGAATCTCATCTAAGTAACTAAAGGTGAGAAGGTTGGAAAAAAAGCTTCCAAAGATCACTGTCTGCAGCAATTAAGCCCTAGTGGTTGAAAGCTTGTTGGGGCTTTGCATAACATGACTTAATTTGCATTCCCAGCTCTAAAAATACTTCTTGATATAACATTGTTCCTGGACTTTTGCCTTTCTAAAACTTAGGTTAGCTTATTTTAAAAATGAAAATGTGGTTATTTTGTTGTTGTCATTATTGCATTGTTCAAGTAACAAGGGTTGTCCATGACTTGAAAGGTAAAGCACACACTGGAAAAGATGAACAATCCTTCTATGAACACGAGGATGACAGAAATATGCATGACAAGATTTAGATGCAATCATTGTGATTCAATCATGCATACCAGATATCCTAAAGCTAGTAAAATCAATTCACACAAACTCATATTGAAAATAATGATTTTTTAAAAAATTAAATGAGGATATTTTCACTGCATTAATAAGCTTATATAATTCAGATATTTGTCAGAAATTGATACCAGAATTTCGCTCTTCAGTAGGTCCTTGGTCTCAGGAATTCGAAGAGTGAGCCCACAGACCACAAATCAGTGGTAAGATAGGACTTTTATTAGAAGTTAGAAAGAAATATAGAAAACGTAAAAAGCACCAGAGCTTCTGGAAGGGGGAAAGAACCAAAGAACTCTTTGTCTAGGAGAATCAGGTCTAGAGGATTACACCTGGCTGGCAGGTGGTAGGTGGAATTGAATGCATTAACAAATGAATGAATGTAGTTATCATGTCCTTTACAGTCTTTGTCCCTGAGAAGGGATTAGGCTGTGTTGTCTTACCCAAGGTGGAGCCACTCAAAAATATCATCACAAGAAGGCAGTCTGCTTGTGCCTGGAAATAGGGGTCTGACCTCTGAGCTCTGGGCCTAGAGAATGGGGGACTTCCTGTCTAGCCCTGAGTGGTGGAATCCTGTATCAAAATGATGGCATTGTCTTCTGCATGGTAAAGTGAAAAATTCAGCATTATGCACCTTTATCCTTAGTGTCCTAGTGTCACAGCTTTGCTCAGTGATGAGTAAGAGTCACCTTGAAGTATTTAAGGGTAACAATTGAAATATTTATTTACATAATGAGAGACCTCTAATGCCCTAATTACTTATACATAGTAATACATTCTCAATAAATGCCACTTGCATTTAATTGTATGTCAGAACCATTGACAGGTGCAGAGAATGAATGTAAACAGCACTATTTCCTCACTTGTAGTGATGATTCTATATAGTTGTGTGAAGAATATGGAGATAAATCTATGATGTAAAAAAATAAGAGCAACTGGGGAGAGCTTAGAAACCATCCCAGACCTTCACAAAGGAGGCATGTCTTCACAACCATGGCCCCATGGCCTTGTCTTTGGCTATCTTGAATTCTGAACAAAAGCCTTTTGAGAAGCATATCATTTGATGATCTAAGCAGCCATAAGACTTCTTGGGAATCCAAGTAAATCTGGAAAGAAGGTTATTGGTCTCAAGAGACAAGTAAAGCCTTGGATATCAAATTAGTAATCAAATAGTTCTAACTTCTGGAACCATATAGACCATGATTTCAGTTCTAACCTTCCTCATCTAAGCTTTGTCCTCTTGTACATGTTAATTGGTCTCTTTAACCTTCAGTTTCTACATTTAAAAATATTCAATAATAGCAATGTAGAATTATGTGATTCAGAATTAATTTGGATGATAATATGATAATCGTAATTAAGTCTTAATGTCCTCCACATGTGTCCAGATTTAATTTCTTTAGTTTATAAAACCAATTCACTCTACATTAGATTATAGAAACTCCAGGTAGTATTAATTATTAATTAAAATTATGACTGTCTATATTAAGCCTTCAATATGTATTAGCTATTCCAAAAGCTACAGGATGAGAACATTGTATTTTTGCTAATTCAATACATGGAAACTTTCAAACAAAATAATTCTGTTACAAAGTTATTTTAATACTAATAAAATAACTAATAATATTATACAAGTTGTTCTATTTTCATAAGTACAAAGAAAATAAAATTGTCTTTTAAAAAGCTCATACTATGTTATCTTAATCAAATGGAATAAGAGTGCAACTTCAAACACTAGTGATATTTTAGTGTCATATGTGGCAAAAATATCAAAATTATTATACACAGAGCACTTTGGTAATATTCCTTCCAGGTTTAGTCAAGACATTGTTTGGCACTGAAGTACCGAGAGTGATTTATTGCAGATCCATGCATCTATTTTATTTTCTGATATAGCCTTTATTGAAATTTTTCCCAGCATTTCTCTCTTTATGGAAATTCTTCTCCTTCCTCTCAGGAAAGCTATATGAAATTGCTCTTTGTTATGTAAAATACTTATGTTTTTTCTTTCTATTGTCTGAAAAATAGATATATACAGCCTGAAATTTAAACTGGAATTTTTACAGCAGAGAGACACCTTGGCAGTAGAATAGAAATAAAAATATAGTATTTACAATTACTAATTCCTGGGGAAAAAATAAAGATCCAAGCCCAAAACACAGAGGTCTTTTATAGCTACATACAAATGGAGGGGAAAAGAGAAAAAATATGTTCATTCCCCAAACGGAAGACAAGGATAAGGAAGTATTATGACTTTCAACTCTCATTTGCAGCGCGTCTACCTCAAAGCATCATCACATATCATAAGTTCATGTTCTGCAACAGTAATGATGCAGTTTCAAATATAATGGTACAGGAAAGTAAGCCATATGAAAAAGCAGCAGGAAACTGTTGTTCCAAAATATAACTTCCTTTAGGAAAAAGACTTAATAGGAATCCTGCTGTGCAAAAAAAGCTAAGTTATTTAGATTAGGTAAATTGACATTTTAGTCATTTCAGCTCCATGAGGCTTAGACACAGATAACATAGCACATGTGCATTGAGTTCACACAACTTCTGACATAATCATATGTTGGGATATCTGATTACACTGAATCCATGTGCTAAATCATACAGTCAGCCAAATGTATTGAACAGGAAGACCACTAGATCTGTCTCTCTCATATCATAATACAAAATATTTTTTAAAACTTGGACTTTTTGAATCCATGTGAATTGGTTTTCCCTCTCACTTCACTTTAATACAAAACAAACAAGACTATGCTTCAGGATTATGTTTACCAACGTTATTGACATATAATAAGTTTCTACTATTTAATTTATTCGGTGCTATACATGTGGTTTGTTCCCAGTTTTGAGTTATTTTGATTACAACAGCTATGCACATTTATGTAGGTGTTGTTGCCTTGATACATGTTTTTACTATCTTTGGTAAATCTCTAAGAGTCAAATGGCTGTGCCATAAGTTAGGTAGATGTTTAATGCTTTCAGTCTCTGCTAAATAGCTTGCCAAATTATTATACTATTTGATTTGTCACCAACAGGGTGTGGGTCTTCCATTTGCTCCAAGTCTTGGTATAATCAGCCTCTTTGCTTCCTTTTTTTTTTTTTGAGACGGAGCCTCAAGCTGTCCCCCTGGGTAGAGTGCCATGGCATCACAACTCATAGCAACCTCCAACTCCTGGGCTCAAGCAAGTCTCCTGCCTCTGCCTCCCAAGTAGCTGGGACCACAGGCGCCTGCCACAACGCCCGGCCATTTTTTTGGTTCCAGCCATCATCATTGTTGTTTGGCGGGCCGTGCTGGGGATTCGAACCCACCACCTTAGGTGTATGTGGCTGGCACCTTAGCCCAGGCGCAGAGCCGCTTCCCTGTTTTCAAAGGTATGTGTCAGTATCTCATTTTGCTCTTACTGTGCATTTCTGATGACTAATGATGCTGGATATTTTTCCATGTACTCACTGGACATTTATATTCTTTTGCAGAGATTCCAGTAAATGGTTTTCCTGTTTTTAAATTTGTTTCCTTTCTTTTTCCTATTATGCTATAGGAAATCTTTACATATTCTGGATGCAAATTCTGTGTCAAATTTGTCATTTCAAATATTTTCTCATGTTCTGTGGTTTGCCTTGCATTTTCTTAATGGTTACTCAAAGAGCAAGTGTTCTTAATTTGAATGAAGTCCAATTTCTCAAGCTTAGAGTTAATTTTAAAATAGTTGAAAACTATTTTTCCTAAAGCTATTGAAATCTAAATTTTTCTCAACCAAATATGAGCTTATCCTGCTGAAATTTCTGTAACACCCTGCTCTGAGCCATTTTCTACCTGCTTAGCCGTATTTTACCGCACGGGGCCAAGAGAACACAAACCCATGTTAGCCGCCAATGCTCAAATGACTCAAGAGTTCACAAACCTCTCACAAAATCATTAAAGGAAGAGAAAGTGAAATGGCCTGTTTTGTTTCTTTAGGATTCTTGCCCACTTAATTAGACCTAAAATTTTTTTGGAATTGGTGAAAGAAATTTTAAAAGAACCATTTCAAAACAGGACAGGAAGAGGGTCCTCTAACCATACCATTTATTACAAGTAGGAATATGTGTAATTAAAGCAATACCAAAAACTAAAAAGGTACAAACATGAATAAATAGAACAAAATAAAAGAAAAACAAAGAAGATGCACCAAATGCCCTCAAATAGAAGGATGGAAATATTTCACATGGTTTCACATAAAGCATCTTGTTATGGAAAAGTACACATATACATAATTTATATGTCATAAATTATAACAAGATATAAGCAAGTCAAAGGGAACTAACAAGTTAATCATAAAGAAATAATGAAATAATTATCATAATAGCGAAAAACTAACAACCAGATAACATTCTTGCTCTTGATGCCATCAAGTGATAAACACATATACACACCCACAAAAGTGGCAGCTTTCAATAAAAATGTTTTTAGCAGAGTGAAAAAGAATAAAATTAAAAGACTATCATCAAATATGTCAACTGAAAATATAAGGAAGTTTATACCTGTAATGAATAAAAAATTGATATTTTATTTAGGTACAACATGACGAGGCATACAGTAATTAAATACATAATAATAATAAATTCAATTAAAATAGATTAGGCTTATAATATGGATTGAGTCAATTAAAATAGATTGGGCTTATAATAGGGATCCCTAATTTGAAAATCCAAAAATCTTAAATGTAACCAGCTGGGGTGTCTATATCTGTAATCCTAGTATTATGGGAGGCCAAGGTGGGGGAGGATCACCAGACCTGAGCAAAGCAAGACCCCTTCTGTGCTAAAATTTAAAAAAATTAGTCAGGCATGGTGGCATGTCCATGTAGTCCAAGCTACTAGACCCTGAAACTAGAAAATCGCTTGATTCCAGGAGTTTGAGGTTGCTGTGAGCTAGGCTGAGCCTTAGCATTCTAGCCTGGATGACAGAGTAAGACTCTCTATCCAAAAAAACCCCACCAAATACAAAATGCTCCAAAATCCAAATTCTTTTGAGAGCTGACATTTTGTCACAATGGGAAAATTCTATCTCTGATCTATTGTGCTAGGTCGTAGTCAAAACATAATCAAACTTAGTTTCATAAACAAAACTATTAAAATTATTGTTGAAATTACCTTCAGACTCTGTGTATGAGGTGTATAAGAAACATAAATGAGGCTCGGAGCCTGTGGCTCAAGCAGCGAAGGGGCCAGCCACATACGCCTGAGCTGGTGGGTTCAAATCCAGCCCGGGCCCACCTAAAACAACAATGACGGCGGCTCAGCGCCTGTGGCTCAATCGGCTAAGGCACCAGCCACATACACCCAAGGTGGCGGGTTTGAATCCCCAGCCCAGGCCCGCCAAACAACA